>CAJNOQ010001077.1:0-36393 GCA_905250885.1 Didymodactylos carnosus | reverse complement strand
AACTACTAGATAGTATCTGCTACAAATTCACACAACCGTGAGCTCCAGACATGCTTTCGTTCTTTTACAGTAGATGACGCCGTGAGAGCCCAAATCATCGAACCGGTCATGTTAGAGAAAGATTTTCTCTTGGAAAATCGGCCGACTTTGTCGCCCACTACGATATTGTTGGAGTACACCAAGTATAGTATCATGAGCTTTGGTGGAATTTTTGGAATCTTTTAAAATCTCCTGGAAAACCCAGTGAGGTTTCTAGAAAATCAGACCATGAAATTTTTCAATCGAATTTGGCATTTTCACATCAACCAATTTATAGAGCATATTAAGTTAGGAATCCCAGATCCAAAATACGAAAATCAGAAAATCACTAGGCCTTAGGGGAAAAATGAGCAGAAACGAGGCAGAAAAAGTTTCAGAAATCAGAATTTTTCTGCCAGAAGCAGAACATCTGGGATCCCTGCAATTTACACATGTCAAGCTATTTCGATAACTATTCGATTAATTTTGATGGAATCAGAACCTTTTAGTTCAAGTATTGCTTACATATATACGTAAGCATACATATATACGTACCTGATAATACTGAAAAATTTAAAACTTACTTAAAACTAATCGAATAGTTATAAAAATAGCTTGACATGTGTAACTACTATTTTGTAACTAAAATCCCAAATTCGAGATTTTAAAAGATTCCAAAAATTCCACCATAGCTCATGATACTATACTTGGTGTACTCCAACAATATCGTAGTGGGCGACAAAGTCGGCCGATTTTCCAAGAGAAAATCTTTCTCCAACATGACCGGTTCGATGATTTGGGCTCTCACGGCGTCATCTACTGTAAAAGAACGAAAGCATGTCTGGAGCTCACGGTTGTGTGAATTTGTAGCAGATACTATCTAGTAGTTACGATAGAATTCTTAAGTCTAAGTAATGTATCGTTATGGAGTTGTGCGTAGTTTACATTGACAGTTTTCTGAGATGCCGGAATTTGTGCGCTTTCGGGCTCTTGCAAAAATTGAATATCTCAGCAATGCAACAACTTTAGGATCTGCGGTTTTCGCCAAAATTCATGAAACTGTTTGCTCCAAAGAAACCCTTACTATGGAAGACATTGGAGTTGGTTGATTGAGCAGCATTATACGATAATAGGTCGTTGCTTATCTTTAATGGCTCTTATGCACAATGTTTTGAAATATCTATAAATGATGATTTAAGTATTCATGCACTATCTTGACTACCTCGTTTAATCGAAGGTAACCTTTCTCCTTGTGTTATGAGCATTTCGATATATCGTGTATATACCCATGTCTTCAATGTTGTTTAAAAATCGGTGATTATCGCGCTTTTCGAAAAGTTAATCGCAATATGTCGGGGGCTGTTTTGTATATTGCTATTTTACATTGATTATTTTGCAAGCCGCGATTTCTTAAAACACCACTGACTAATCGCGATTGGTTGCCATATTTTGATTTTCTAGTCATTCACCGTTTTATTTTGCAAACATGAATTTCGACGGTAATTGTCTCTTTTTTTCGGTTTAATCTTTTCTTTTAGATTAATGTTTTTGAGAGACGCGCCCAGAATGTTCTTCGTGATCTCCTCAGTGCTGACTCGTTGTTTCGACAAGGGTGGCTTTTGAATCGAAGGGCCCGATGAACAACTGTAGTTCTGGGCGGTGTCTCAAACCGATTAATGGGGACAAGAGGGTCCAAGTAGCCGGCACTCTCATAAGAAAGTTACTAAAATGCAAAACAATGAAAACAAGCAAAAAAAGAAATTTCTCATAGGTGGATTCGATCCTAGCATCTCCTTTCTATAAAAAAAAGTAACGTTCGACTGCGGCGGTCCGGGTGTACGGCGATGCTCTCACCGGTGCGTGTAGAAACAGCTCGTTGGTCGAACCGCGTAAAGTTTCACGGATAGCTACAATTGTTATGTTGTAGGTGAAAAAGGAGTGGTGGCGGTTGTTCGAATTAGAGATAAAATGAAGTAGTGTGTCAAATCAAATTAAATGAATTCTTTCTGCCTAAGCAATGTCTTAAAACAGAAAACTAAAAGAGCACCGCCGTTTTCCGCGCGATATGAATTTGAGAACATGAACCCAATTTAAATCTTTAAATCTGAATTAAAGTGCAAAACAATGAAAAAAAGAAAAAAAAATTTCTCATAGGCGAATTCGATCCTAGCATCTCCTTTCTATAAAAAAAATCGTACGATTAGTCGCGACTAATCGCTAAAAGTTGCTAAAAACTCGTAAAAATGTCGCCGACTAATCCCGACAAAGTATTGCAACAATCGAACACCAAGTCACGTAAAAGTCGCCGATTTTTAAGCGATTAATACCACATGTGTAGTTTAGGCGTTTATTAATGTATACGACATCTGTACATTGTATCTAGAGAATGTCATAAATGGTACTGTGAACATTTTTTCATCATGTAGCCTAGATGTTAACAAATCGTATGAGGAGAAAAAGAGATGATGAAAATATATGACTTTTCAGAGAAAATCCTATAGAGACTCATCGGATTTACTTTGAATAAACTACCATCCGATCTTTAATCGGAATTTCGATGGGATAAGATATAGCCATGTAGTTGTTGTTTTATTAGTAAAATGGTCAAAAAATAAACGTTAAATGCAATGAAATATGAAATTTACAATGAAAATATGAACAAAATTCACCTGATAAATCGGAAATACAATTGTAAAAAGCAAAATTGTAAATATAGGAAAACAATACATATTTCACCTTAAATTTTCTCTTTTTGTAGAAATATTAGCGCTTCGTTAATCTTTATCACCGAGTTTGAAATGTTCAAATTGTAAACGATCAATCACGATGAGTCTCTATAGGATTTGTCATTAAAGTAAATTTTTGTTTTTTTAAGTCGAATCAGTTCGCCGTTTTGCCCCTATAAACGTACGTGTATAGACGTTACTAAGAATACTTTTGTCGAAAAAAAGAGAGTTTACTTTGCATGCATCACAAACTCCTACTACTAATGACACATTTAGAAGCTTTTTTTTTCTTTAATATGGTTTATAGTCAACAGGGATATTATTTGTAATTCTATCAAACTACTATAGTTAGAAAATAGCATTAAGGATAAACAAAAAATGATAGATAAATATATATAGATATATAGATATCTAATGCAACTATGATATCATCATTTTACATCTTCTTTTAAGATTGTCAAATAATAACATCAAGATCAAACTACTCTATTTTCTACTACTATTTCTACTTTATAAATTATATTTATATACAAACGATGAATAGAAATTAAGATATATCATAATTAATTTACCGCCCGAAATGACTCTTCCAGCCATATGTAATACCGGGACTTTTGTCCAAGCTGTATCGGCTGAAATAATTAGTTAGATTAAAATATAATAATCATAAAATGACAATATTGTATAAAATCTCAGTCTTTCTACATCAACACTAAATATTATGTTATTGTTCGACAATAACTCTTTGTTGGCAATACAATATTGTTAAAAATATCTATAAAAATGTAAAAATCTACTTACAATTATCAATTTTTAATGTAAGTTCCATTGTTTCAATAATATTATCAATACTTGTTGCTTCACAACAATATAGACCAGCATCACTATATAATACTGTTCGTAAATAAAACGTACATTGACCTGTTTGTGGATTATAACGATGCCATAGACGAACACCACGTGTTTCTACTGGATCACCTTTTGCATACCAGTGAACAGTTTTAACACGTCCAACGCGTACATAACATTCAATCAACACATTATCACCAGGTTTACATATATAAACATCAGATAAACGACTTAAAAATAATTCACCAGCATTTCCACTTGATAAACGAATCTTTTTCGACAATGTTTCATGTTCATCCATCATTCTATCGATCTGTAAAAGAATAATAATAATAATACTTCGTCATAAATCCCGTCAGTTAATAAAATGTCTGTTTATATGTATATATGAACATGATATCTACTATGTATGTGGGAGTTCTTTATTTATTACACAAAAAAAAGAATGTCATAAATATGAAAAAGAGAATACACAAGTGTTACAACCCAGATCTAGCAAAGAAGAAGAAAAAAAGTGACTATATAATACGTTATGAAATGGATCATTATGGATAGATGTGAATATTAGATGAAAAATGGATGAAAAGATTTTGTATAACAAACACAATATATATATATATATATAAATATATAAATAGATAGAGATATATATTCCCTAATCACCAATATGAAAAAAAACGTGTTTGTAATTTATCGAAAGAAAAAGAAGATATAAATCGTCAATTTAAGAAAAATATTTATGTTTTTCTGATATTTTCGCATCCAAAACGAAATCTTTCTATTGTAAAATATTCGTATTAAAACATATTGTATAATTAGAGTAAATTTAAATGAAATTGAGATGTATATAGTTATACTTACTTATTCAAAAAATACCAGGATACTTTAAACTCCATTCTCTACTAGTTTAGACTAACAATATCTAAATAAATGATTTATTCAATATATATGACCTTTCTTGATAAATTTTACGCTTATTGCTTGTCGAGGTTATTATAAGTACCATCATGTTAATGATAGAGAGTTATAACTATAACATCAATAATGTCATTATTGCCTATCGATTAGTATTTGAGTTATTCAAGCTTGCAAATGGATATATCAGAATTTTTAGTTTGTAAGATAATATTGAGACGATAAATGTCAAAATAAACTGGTTTTTTATGTCTACAACGACGTCATTAATGGAAAAACATGAGTTCATCCACGGTAAATCTTCGGAAAATATAATATTATCTAATTACAGATAGAGTCAATGATATTTTCCAAATGGTTATCTATTGTTTCAAATTTTTTAATTTTATCCCTATTATTAATCATTACTACATAGTAAATACTTACAAAATGTGAGTTGTTTGTCAAATTATGAAAAAGATGGGCATATGCACTCACACACACACATACACAAACAAATGTTGTTAGAGTTCTTCTATCCTTGAGTAAAATGTGTATGGTATCTAACCATTTTCCTTAGAAAAAAAAATAATCATTGTTATCGATATATTTTTTTTTTCTTTCTCACTATATGACATTAAGAAATCAGTATCAATCTTTAGACATAATATCAAACGGCAGGTGATTTGTTTTGTTGACCAGAAAATGTCGTCTTCGTCGATAAATATGCGTGTGTACGTCGCTTTAAGTGAAAATAATGAGAATACAACATCGAGAATGTGTATATATGTATGAGATAAATAAATATAAATTACATATTGCATGTGTAAAATAGATTATTCCCCGTCTCATATCTTTAACACGTCTTTACAACTCAGAAAAAGTATCTAGCCATTTGATGAATGAGAAATTAGAACTATTGCAGAGAGATCTAATATTCAAAAGATGTTACTGTTTACAGGACAATTTATGAATATACATTCTATTTTGAAAATATTCTGTTATTTTGGTTTGATATATAAATGAGAGTGAACACAAACTGAAATTGTTAACTTTTAAACAATTTATGTCATAGTCACTATTACTTATCGTTATTAAATAACGGGAACGGTAATCAAATGAGTAAAAAAGTTATAAGTTGCAAAAAATAACTATAAATATCGAATGATTGGTTATCAAGTCACCAAGGATGTTACCATTACTTTCAATTACTTATGAGTGATCTTTAAAAGTAGCGCAAACTCGAAAAATAAGTTAGAAGATACACAAGAATAACTTCGACAAGAACTAAAGTAAAGATAATTAATTACATATTAATTTCTTTTGCAACTGGTGACTCTGTAGTTATCGTTAGAAGAATAAATGTAACTCGCGTATTACTAGGTACGTCTGATCTAGCGTTAACCTAACACTTTTAACTCAGAGATGAACCCAGGTGTTCAGTAGAATGCGAATACTATGAAAAACGAGTTTTACTATAGATATTTCAAACATGTATTTATCGTTAGTAGACATATAACTATTTTTTGTGTGATTACAGCTTTATAGTAGATATATTTTTACACATTTTCTTTTCTTAAAAAAATTGAATAATAGAATAATAACCACACACTACTGATGAGTACTGACTACAAATATTTTACTTCGCATAAGTTAGCTGTTAGTGAATTAAAACATTGGCTAAATTATTACCATTATAGCATAGAAGAATATAATATTCATTTTAAAAGCATCAACAACAATCACTATTATTTAGATTCAGTACATGACTCTTACTTTTCACCAAATCAACCAAATTTTTCATATAATTGCAAGTATCACTAGCGATAACAATAATCAAACTCGTATTATCATATCAATATACTTTTTAGCTTTGCCAGCCATGCTTGGGTTTCGACTCTTTTATTCCATTAATCAGAGGAGGATGGTCTGGTCTATTTTTCAAAATTAGCTATAGAAAAACAGCACAATGAAACAAACAGTGACTTTTGGTTTTTAAACTCAACTTTGTTTGCACTGAATAAATTCTATTGATCAAAATGTTATCGTAAGGTGTTAGACTTTTTTTCTTTCATTTGCTCGTTCAACTAGAATTCTATCCATAGTCTGAGCATGACGATGAACATCTGAGAAATACAAAAAAAATTTGGTATGATTTTTTTTTCTACCAGCACACTCTTTATTTTCCTTGGAAGGACGCTCACATAGGCAAAAAAAAAAAGATGCAGTTTTTCAAATCAGTTAACATCACTATCTGTGCAATAATCTCATATTTACCACTTTTTAACCATTTACTGTAGATCACTAAAATGCTAGCAGCGTTACGACTATTTGTGTTAGTTAAAATAGGAAAAGTTTAGTTTTACTTACGTGGGAACCTTCTCAAGTATCCAGTCACCTTTTCCTTAAAACATACACGATTATGGGTAATCTTTGATGCTGATCATGAATCTGACATCAGTTTCTACTGCTAGGCCTTTCTGGGATGGGTCTCTGAAATCTGGATATCCAAACACCCACTATGAACTTTCAGCTGAACATATTTTGGCACTATCAGATTGTAGACATTGAATTACCTATGGGGGGAAAATGTTCAGAGCCAATGAACAGGTTTTCGCAGAGATAGTAAAATCTTCAGGGTTCAAGAACCTGAAATAGTTTGGTTTCTTACTAGATTAGAAAGTGAAATTTTTCTATCTCTGCGAAAACCTGGTCGTTGGCTCTGAACATTTTCCCCCAAAGGTACCGCAACGTCTACGATCTGACAGTGCCAAAATATGTTCAGCTGAAAGTTCATAGAGAGTCTTCGGGCACTGGGATTTCAGAGACTCATCCCATAAAGGTATAGCAGCAGAAACGGATATCAGATTCATGATCAGCATCAAAGATTACCCGTAATCATGTATGTTTTAAGAAAAAAGCGACTAGACACTTGGGAGGGTTCACAAACGTTTGTGATTTTCTTTTTCGATATTCTATCTCTGGTATAAACTTCACCTCGATCAAACATCGGCTTCCCAGGCTTTCAAGAGGATCAAAAAAGAGCGGGGGGAGGGGGGGGTACCCTTAATATAGATAGAATCAAAATGAAGTGTTAACATACTCCTATTTCGACAACAACTTTGGACATTTGTGATCTAACAGACGTTATTTATTTATCGGATATAATTTCAAAGACCACGTTTTGTAGCAAACCTTTATAAACTGGGTATAACTCAGAATTAAACGGGGCATGCATGGTTAGACTGTGTCAGACATAAAAACTCGAATGATATGTTGTCGACGACTATTCTTGATACGCACACTTCGACCGATTCTATCAGATATTATTCGATGTTTCTCTCTAATAAAAAATATGACTATTTATAGAATCTGGTAATATTGGTAAATTTGATCTTGACTTGTAAACAATGACTACTTGTTCGTTTACATATTTGTCTGACGAATGACAAAAATTTCATTCAATCATTTTATAGCCGTCGTGAATTTTTATGTACTGACAAATTTGAAAATATCACAATTTTTCTCTGCTAACTTCAACCTGGCGAAAATAGATTAAGACATATCTGTGTATATTTTCATTTCTATTGTTATAAAGTTCAACAATAAAATAATAGCGATCTAAAAGCGGTCGGTGTCTACTTACGGACAAAAACTATGGCATTAAAGCAGACTTGGAACACAAAAAACAAATAGATAGATCTTTTTATTCTTACTGAACAAAAAATATTTTTAGCAGTAGATGTAATTACATCAACATATCTTTTCTCCATATCTGTCAAATCAGAAAAGAGCTAACTATTCGACATCCATATTTTCCCATGATTTAAATTCGAAAAGTAATATTGAAAACATAGCTCTTAGTATCGCCAGATAGTAGAAATTATCTACTCCAACTATTCTGCTGTCTTGAATATGCATTCATTATTTACAATAGTTCTTTTATTTCGAAACTCCAGATTAGTCGATTCGTTTTTATATAATCTAAAAGTTGGTAGAAAAACAAAGAAATTTCATGGATCACTTAACGTCAAAACAGATGGTGAACACAACCTACTGTTGGAAAATAGAGTATTGTTTGCTGTTTCTGTGAATGTACGTTTAACTAAACTATTATGAATACGGAATATAGAGTAGCTGATTTTCTTTTATTTGTTTGTTTATTATTTTGTTATTTACTCATTTATGTACTTGTCTTGTGTTCTTCTTTTCCCTTGCTCCAAATACTTTGACAATAAATGTTAGAGGTAATACTTTTCTTTATGTTGTGTGTAAGAGTGGGATTATTATTTTTATCAAAAAGCTTGTCATTGTATATGTTTATCTTTGATAAAAAAACAAATGAAATGAATGATAAGAATGTACTGATTATACTACGTCCAATAAATGCTATTATTTGTTGGATTGATGGTACTAGTGGACTTTTTTTCTTTTGAATTGTTAAATAAATAAAAGAGTAACACAAGAATAATTAAAATAGAAATAATGGTCCAACTGGTTAAATAAACAGTTTTTTGACCAAGTTCGCTTGTTCCTGTTTTCTCAATTGTTTTATTCGATGATGGTGCTAATTGTTTTTCATTCTCATCTTCGTATGATGATGATGCGGTGATTGTATCGTAAATGAACACTACACCATCTAAATTGAAACAAAAAAATTTAACACTAAGACACGTAATAAATAATTGAATTATCTTAAACTTGTTAAATTTGATGAAAATAATGTTGGTTCATCACTAAGGGAACGAAATTCCTTTTTGGTCTTAGTACCTGAATGGACATTTTCCAAAAGACACCTCAAAATAGTTGAGAAAACTGACCGAGTGAAGTTCTGAATTTCTTCTAAATTCTTTTATTTCGTCTCGAAAAACTCGCCTAAGGTGATTAAACTCAAAACAGACTTTGCCTCAAGAAATGTGAAGTGACAGTGCTAGAATGAATGATATAAGTTGCCATCACGGTTGGAAAGTTCGTTTTTTTCAAGTTTTTAAGCTAGGCCGTGTTAACACTTTTTTGAGCGTGAGTGAGTTGAGTTCGAGCTAGAAAACCTTTGAGTTGGCCATCTACGCTTATCAAAGATGTAAAATTGGTTTTAACTGATTTAACTAATTGTATGAATCTATAACCACTAAATCCTCATAGGTCAACTATTATGTGTGATTTTTTTTTCAAAGCGGATTTGGGTTCAAGATGTGCAACTTATCATAACTCCATCTTACTCTGCAGCGAAGGAAAGGATGAAGATATACAAAGTCTTATAAAAATAGAGAAATACTCAACATCCTTCTACTTTCAGTTCACTAAAGTAAAATTTCAGTCATAACAGATGAGTTTTTATAAAAGTTTTGAATGTATTCCGCTACATTTTGTTGAATTTCTAAGTATGGACATGTTTGAGCCTCAAAGGTTATCTATAGGATTTCATGAGAAGTACCAGGACAACATAAAATATGACGTTTACTTAATGAATGCACTTTTCACCATTGCCTGCTCCAGTACTCTTGCAAGGTTTGTCCAACGTTACTGCGCTTTTTCGCAAGGAAATTAAATATCTAGCAAATACTTTTAAGTATTTAGACAAATAATTACCAAAGTAATATTTTACGAAAACTCTTGCCAAATATCTACAAAAAATAGCTAGTCAACAAGTATGGGCTCATGCGTATATTCACTGGGATAGATCTTCGGTCATAATGATATTGATTAAATTTTGGCATCCTCTGATCCATTTACGTTAGATCAACGTGGAAGCTTAAATCTCTACTCTGATGCCATAATCTTGGCTCTCATTAAGAATTAAAGGCACTATTCCATTTCCACACAAAAGACTAGTTTAAAGATTGCCCTGTTACTTACTTGTCAATGTGCTACTCATAACCGTTGATATTTTATCAGTGTCAGTTATATTTTCTATTTTTGAACAATTTGTCGATGGTAGTTGCGTGCTTATATTATTATTGTAGTAAAAATCAACAAAATTCATAAATTTATTTAGTCGATGATTATTTTCTGTCATCTCTATTTGATATGAACCACAGTGTCCGTAATTCACGATAATCTCGTCAAATTGAAAATAATTATTTTGTAGATTAAGATGTCCGGTCAACAAAATAATTTTTAATATTTTCCCAACCTGTACTGAAAATAGTTGATCGCCAACATTCATCTGAGAATTATTGTAAGATGCAATGATGATAGTATTATAAACTATAACATGAACATATAGGTACGATGTAAAAGACAACGTCCATATCGATACACATGAGAAGCTTACTTTACCTAGATTTTTATTTTCCCAGATAAATTGATCACTCGACAATAATTGATGTGTTACCGGACAAAATATACTTGCTTGACTCACATGATAACATTTATTACGTTGACCAATACACGGGTAATCCTTTCCACATGTCAAATAGCCATCATGTGATGAACAGCTGAAATCTCTTTGTGTGTGAAATGTCTTTTCAACAAATGTATATTTCATACAAGATGATAAATCATCATCCGTCTGTGTTATTTGTAGAGGATCATAAATAATTTCAATTTGTAGAGACTGACATTGAAAACAATATTGAATAAACTTTGGTGATACTACAATGTCTAAATGGGAAAAAATACAGTTATTCACACAATAGTCGCTTGAAACATCAAAAATAGTATCTACTCTAAAAAAATGATATGCTTCCGGTTTTTCATTTCTCCCATATAGAGAGAACTCAAATTCTTTTCTTCAGCTCTCAAGAACTCACATGAGAAGAAGACTGATTTGTTTCGATCTTTGGCAAATGAAAAACTGAGAGCTGAAGAGAAGACTTTAAGTTCTCTCTATTTAGGACAAATAAAAATAAAATGCCCATTGGTTTTTCGGTTCTTTGAAAAAAACCGAAGAACATCTTTCTTTTTAGAGTCGTATAGTATACCTATTGATTTTAGTGGGAGATCAATATAGATCTTCAATTGTGGTTCAAATATCATGTATTTTGAAAATGCTTGATAAAAATTAAAATTAATATCTAATCGATCACTATTAACTGATTTAACTTCGATCAAATACTTTTGTCCTTTACACAAAATTTGATTTAAATATTCTGGAAAATATATTAACTCAATTGTTGAACATTGTAATACAATTGGTTTAGAATTGCTACACGAAGTTTGACATTGTTCTTTATTACGATATTCTCTGATTTTCAAATCAATTTGACACACAATTACCGGTATACCAAATACTTTATTATCGTCAACTTCACTACACCATGTAGAATACGGTGGCCAACGGCAAATGTCATAGCAAAATATTATAGAGAAAAAACAGTGTAAGTAAAATAATTTTAACATTAGTTTATTTATACTTTAAAACGTGACATTTAACAGCAGATTAGAAATTATCACAGGCATTAACTGGGCTTCTACGTCTAATATTTATCATATGCGTTGAACTTAAAATTATTTTGTTTATTACAATTCAAGATAGAGAAAAATCGAGTAGTTTTTCGTTCTTTCTGACATTGTGCCATTAATCAACGATAAACAGATAAGATAGGCTTCTCTTGTGCCTGATAATTTATTTTTCAGTTTTTGTGATATATTGTAGATGGTACCAATCAATTTAGCTTCAAAACTCAGAAATATTTTCCGTTGATTATACATGTATGTAGAGTGCAGATAACTTGGGCTCTATTTTCAGATTCTGACTTAGTATGGACTAAAAGTTTTGGCTAAAGTTATGCACTTTTAAAGTTCTGTGAAAATAGAAAAATACGGATATTATTTGACCTGAGCAGGTTTTGCGATTTTCTTTCGAAAAGTAACATTGTCACGATCTCCAGTGTAACCTATGTTTATGTTTATTTCTCACGTTTTCTAATCAAGAGTTCGAGAGTTCCGGAGTTTTTCTGTGACACTTGATCCATGATAGATGGTGGTTTAGCATAGAAACGATTCTGGTGATTTAAATCAACCAAAAGGTTTTAATCCTAGCAGAAGCGCGTGAGTGCTGGACAGGTTCAACAAATGTCTCATATGCATACTCAAGTGAAAGAATCCTATAATAGGATCATATAGGATTCTGTCAGATCTTAAGTACAATTCTGCAGGTTCATGTATGATTCTGTAGAAAATAGTAGGATCTCATCGGAGTTTTGATTAAATCAGTGTCCAATATTTTATTTATCCTTTTTCTTTTACTATAACCTACTGCTGCATACATGTGGAGAATAATTTTCCTCCTATTATTTTTCGTTTTTCTTCCATAGTATCAGATGAGTAGTGTCAAGGCTCGTCCTCATTGTCTATTGCCTATAGACGGGTATAATTCTCTAAGTCCATCATGGCTATAGAAAAAGAATGGATCTCATAGGATCCTAGATCAGTATTGTTGCATTTTCCTATGTTTCGTAGGATCCTATAAGAATCTTACAGGATCTTGACAAGATTGTTTGGCCTGAATAGTTTACTTAATTGTAATGCAGATATAGGCATTGTATACACTAGAACAAAAGCAAAATGATCTAATGTCATAGTTATGTATTTAAACCTAATCCGTTGCGGAAATTACTAACTGAACAATAATTATTGTTTAGTTTATGAACACACTAAAAATATAACGAAGACTTCATCTAGAATTTCTCGATGCAAATGAAAATTTTGAACTTTTTTATTTTCAATTTCCAGATCCATTTTTCCGGTTGCACAAAATAAACACGAATTTGCATCTTCGTCAATACCAAACGCATTCCTCTGTCACCCTACTATTAGATTTTTCTTTTATTGTCGCATCTAAAGCACAGCCTGAGTTCTTCTAAAATCCCAACTAGCCTTTAGTCCTCTAAGTTTTCTTACACAATAGTTTTTCTTTATATTCATCCCTGAATGTTCATTAAATAATTGTAATTTAGACAAATCAGAAAATTAACTAAATTGGCATAACTTTAACTAGTGTGAGGGTACGGATTATTCAAATGAAGGAGTATATAAAAGATCCTTCATCACTGTACAATATTAGCAGGAAAAACGTTAAACAGTACAGTGAAAATGTAACATTGCAGAACACGATGTCACGTTTCCATCTCGATCAAAGTCATTGCACATGTGCAATGACTTTGCATTTACCGCTGCATTTACCGCTGATTGCTTTACTTGAGAAATCAGACGTTATAGTGAACTGGAAATGTGTGACATCATAGAGTCACAAAAAACCGGTAACAATTAGAAATACTGGTTCACATAACGAACTTTTTTCAGTGATGCAACGAAAAGATGTGACTTCCCAAAAGACCACATGTTTTCTGGGTCAAAACCAGGCATCCGTAAATTTTATCCATAAATCTCTACTATCGCTGTAAAATTTCCAAATTTCACGTTGATAGTAGAGATTTATGAATGAAATTTATGGATGCGTAATTCTGACCTGTTTTCTGTTACTTTTTTTTACCGTGATATTTCTTTTTCTTTCTTGTTCTTTTTTTACCTTTCTGCGCACAGCCGAGATTGGTCAATCTATCACCACAATCAGATCACTTGTAGAGCTCCTCTTGCTTTCACTTAATCCAAGACTAGCAGTTAACTCTATAGTGGCAAAAGCATCATTCTGTATTGGCTTATTCTCATAGAAGCATCTTCCATCCGAATATCACGCTCACTTTGAAGTAATCTACATTGTATTGTGTTCTGTGATAATTTTACATGTTTATTTAGATTCTATGATATAGTACATCACCTATAAAAATCCGTTTGTACTCTGTGAAAAAGCGGTGTAAAGTATGCACACTAGAGGAGAATTTGACGTAGTTTCTTAGTCAGTGTGGTTCAATTTTAAACTAAACTAAAGATTCCTTCAGTACGTGAGCGAATAACCTCCCGAGACAGCAATGTATAGACTTTTTTCTCGCTCACTACATACGTGGGAGTTGTACCAATTATTCATGAAAAGAATTCTCCGATAACATAGTTTTTTCTAAATAGGTTTGATGTTGATCATAAATATCATATCCGTTGCTGTTGCTAGGTCTACCAAGATAAGATATGGGGCTATCGAGATCCTTCCAGGACTTTCATTTGAAAAGATTCTGATTCCGTGCAGCTTATCGAAGGGATTAAATCACATGTGTGAAAACGTTTTCAGATTGAACGAGCAAGTTTTCGCAGAGATATAAGGTATTGAATGATGAATTGAATGGTCACTGAATTGAAAAAATAAAAATGCCGTGCCTTTAGTTTGAAAATTTTCACACAAGTGATAAGATAACTCAGGCCAAAACTATGTTTTATTGAAAAGACGATTTATTTCCTAGTCAGTTAAAAGCTTCTCTTTAAATTATTCTAGATTTGAAACTATGCAATGAAATGATAACAGGAATTCTGTTTTATGTTAAATATTGATACGATCATCATTATTTTTAAAAATACAAGGTACGTATACAAGGGTTGTTGTAGCACACTGCAAGTGGCATTCTTTTACCTTAAAAACTCCTGTCAGAAGAATCGATTTTTGTTAGTAATATCGAGTAAACTAGAATATGTACTTTCTGAATCTGTATTGGTTTATGCCCTAGAAGTGTTCTTAATGGTTTTAAGCAATTTTTCTAGAAGTCTTAAAAGACAGAATTTTCAAATATATTTCCTGGATATTTACGCAAATAAATTTTTTCTGAGAGCAAACGTTTTCTCATCAAAATAAAATGTTGCACAATTCTGCGTGATCTCGAGTTTAGAAGTCATAACAGGTAGTCTACCAGCCCTACAATATACCAACCAATTTCTGCCAATACCAAGTTTTCTCTTTGCCGATCTTCCCCAAAAATTCTTATTTATTTTAGGCGCTATAGCGCTCATAATATAGTTTTATTGTATCGAGAAGTGCTGCCACTTTGATGGTAGAACGTCAGATTTTGAGGTTCATTTTGAAAGGTAACGAAAACTATGGATATCTAAAGCAGGAATCCCAGATCTAAAAGACAGAAATCAGAAAAAACAGTTATTTCTTCTCATACCCATTTTTTGTTTAGAGAAAAAAATTATAAATCAAAGTTTCGTTCAATATCAAACAAAGATTCTAAAATCAGAAAATCAGACGATCTGGGATTCCTGATCTAAAGCATCCGGTAGTTTTTTAAAATCTGAAATCTAAATCCAATTCCAAATTTTCATCGATATACTTTGACATGATCAATATAGATCAAGATCGCACTTATACTTACCAAAATAGATTTCTAATACGAATCCATATAAAGCACATCTGAAAAGATTCGTTATGTTATGTGGTGTATGTTCTTTCTTGATTGACAGACTATTTTTATTATATGGATAGACTTAATGAGAATGCAGAAATCATGAGTAACTCGGCTAGATAAATAAAAATAAGCCAACATTCTATTGTGCAATTTAAATGCTGTCGTTTTTAGTACAAAACAAGCGGTTTTTTTCGTTTTTTTTCGTATAAAAAATCCTGATCCTCAAAGAAAGATTACATTACTCTTAACTAGACGGTTTTCGGGCACTTGTAACCATCTGGTACTAAAAATATCATCATTCCATCAGCCAAGCAATGGAAGGAACATACATCCAAAAGATGAATTATGCTTCTTTATCACCTTGACTTACGTGTTTGAAGATTCCGTGTGAACATTACAGTTGTTCAGTTACTGAAAATAACAACGATAGAAAAGTTGATTCATTCTATAATAACAAGAATCTATTTTTTGAATTGTGATTTTATTTCATACAATCTCCTTTAATCTATTTGAAAGCGATGGTAAATCGAAATTTCATGAAAAAGAGTGTGATTTTCTGAAATAGTGACTATATGTTAAGAAATAATAATCAAAACTTGTCATGGTTTTTTGCGATAAGTAAAACGAAAAATAGTTTAAAACAAATATTCTGTATTTATTTTTCATCAGTATCACTTTGATATAAAAAGAAAAATCGAAAAGATCTACACTATATTTTTATGTCAGATGTATTTGTTTTCGCTTTTTCCGTCCATATAAATTAAAACAACAGCAGTAAAAAAATATATAATGAATTTTCGTTTTTTTTAATTATCTTGACGACCAAATAATGGTGTAGTGCATAAAATCTAGAATCTATTTAGATCACGTGCTCTCTTATAAGTAAAAAGAAAAATAGTTGACTGAAAAGAAAGAGATAATGAATATATATATATATACGGCCATGTATGTTGATGCAATAATGAGATTATTTAGTTAGATCCCTATGATACACAAGACATTAATTACACTATTCTTGCTTCGTATTCGTATATTTTAACAACAAACGTTTTTTTATTCAACCTTTACCATTTTCACAAGCCATTTGCTATTACCCGTGACTATCGGGTAAGTCAGTTATTAAACGTCATTTTGGATGAGTGGCGCGATGCTACATATAACTTTAAGAAAGAATGATGAAAGATAATGGATACGAATAATTGTTTTTGAATGCGCCAATGTTTTCTGATAATTTACTACTTTTAAGATAGTCTTTTCAAAATATCTGAGATTTGATTGACTGGCGCCGACGTAAAGTATCAAAGGCGCGGAGAGAGAACGAGATAGTTTTTTTTATTTTTATCTATGACAATTTTTCTAGAGAGAAATATCTTTAGAGATGAGAAAAAACCAAGTGAGACAATAAAGTAGATAGCCAATTGAACTAATCATCCATCATTTTAGAATTAGAAGACATTCTCTTTCTGTTTTTATGAATGATCGAGAAAAATAAATGCTAAAAAATGCTAATTTTGTCACTCTTCAGTTTTCTCAATAACACTCAACACTAAGAACTCTGAATTTTTTAATTTTTATATCAATATTTTCATTTTAGGCGTGTATTATTGTAGTTCTACATCATGTTAGCCAGTCCAAGTCTTCACAGCTCCTATTTGGATGAGTCCTCTTCTTCCTCTAGTCGTCATCAACGTCATAGCAGTCGAACTGCCAATTCAACGTCCTCATCTACTTCATCTCGTCGAAAACTTCGTAGTACCATGATAGCAACAGACATAAATTCAGGTATTGAACAATCTCGAAGTTTCTTAACTGGTACAAATTATCAACAACATCAACAAATATTTGATGAGTCATTTACATCGATAAAACCTACGTCAGTTCAATCGGATCAAGAAGAAGATGGTGATAATACTTTGTTATCACATCGACATCATTTACGTAGACAATCAACTCAACGTCAGTTAGTTAAAAATCAACCAAAATCTGTTACAATGAGAAAACGTCGAGTTAAAAGATTAACTATAGAAGAAGACAATCAATCACATGCAGCAGCAGTAGCAGCGAACAAAAAACAATCTGAACAAAATATTCAACAAGATTTCGGTAATCTAAAGTGTAGAGAAAGTTGTCACTAAAATTTTTATCATTTGTCGAGCGAGATTTTAAATGATACGACTATTCTCATACGATGCATGTTATTTTAGGTAAACTCGATTCTTTAAAGCTTAATATTGTGCCGGCCAAATCTCAATCATCTGGCAACAATAATTTGTTAAATGATACTTTACCTACAAATTTTGATGATATCTCTGTGTTACACACTGCTCAAATTAAACAAGAACAACATCAACCGGCTCAACTTCCACTATCTTCAGCCTCTGCTCTATTCGAATCTATCTTAGATCAACAACACCAATATAATCAAACATTGTATCATTCTCATCAATGGTTGATGGTTATCATCCATTACAATCATCAATGTCAAATACAAATAATCAAATGTCATTGGGTGGAATTGGAGATGACGATGGTCATAGTCCACAATCACAAACATCATTACAACATTTATCATCAAAAGCACAATCGAGAAAAGATAAATCATTAGGATTACTTTGTCAAAGGTAGAATATTAATTTTATCTATTGGAAAAGTATAAAGAATGTTGTGTTTGTTTTTCTATTTTTTTATTTCCACTAGATTTATATCTATGTATCCAAGCACTGTACATCCGGGAGAAATTATCGTCATTTGTTTAGATAAAATGGCGAGAGTATTAGGTTAGTATAAAGTCATTGTTTATATCAAACAAAAAATATCTTATGAAAGTCTATCTTTGTAGAAACAAAACGTCGTCGAATTTACGATATTGTCAATGTTCTTGAAAGTGTTGAAACAATGAGTCGTATTGCTAAAAATCAATATCAATGGCATGGATTAGGAAACTTACAACATACACTTTCAAAATTAAAGGTATATATTAATTAGAGCTGTGACAGTTATCGTTATCATCGTTACTCGGTAAGGGTAACTGCTGAACAGTTACTGTAACGCTAACGGTAACTGTCTTAGTCCTAATATTAATCTTAAGACGAATTTTTTTATATATAATATTTTCTTATTTATTTTAGACATTAGCCTATAAAAGTGGTTTTGTTGAATTTGCCCGTTCAATACGAGAACAAATTGATCAAATGGTACTATCGGGAGAATTGAATACAGGTGCGAATGAATTCACTGCTTATGAGGAAAGTTCACTAGCTTTCCAAACAAAAATTAGTGGATACTAGGTTATCGACCATGCTGATTCCGAATATGGCCATGAGAGCTGCCCTTAGGTCTTCGAAAATCGTTTTCCAAGCTAAAAACTTTTTTTCTGATCTCTCCGGACTGTAGTGTGTGTGAGGTTGTCTATAAAACACTAACTTTTGTCATTTCAGATCGATTTTAAGCGCGGTTATAGGGGCTTGAAGTTGAAAAGAAATCACAATTATGACTATATCTCCTTCAAGAATCGATCTGAAATGACAAAAAATTAGTGTTTTATAGACAACTCGACACGTTATACAGTTTGAACAGATCAGGAAAAAAATTTAGCGAAAAAAGGTTTTTCTTCTGAAAAACCGGTTTTCGAAGATCTAAGGGCAGCTCTCATGATCATATTCGGAATCAGCATGGTCGATAATCTAGTATCCACTAGTTTTCGTTCGGAAAGCGAATGAACAGTTGGAGAACTTCCCTTATTCGATGAATTAACGCTATGTTGAATATAATGTTTGTTTTTTGGTTAGGTCAAGGTACTCAAAATGATGCATTGAAATGTATTCAAATTGTATCCACTGGAAAAAATATGACATCAATTGAAAGTGATGAAGGTAGACTGAATATTTTTATTTATTTCTATCAAATATTATTTTTTTTTCAAAAAATCCAATTTTTGTAATTCTGAAGTATATGCGATATAGAATAATTTGTCTTGTCTCTCTTTCAATTTATTTCATTACAGTTGCTCGGGAAGAGAAAGCACTTGGAATTATGGCACAAAAATTTCTTATGTTATTTCTAACATCAGACGTACGTATTTTGTTGTTTGTTTTTTCTTTTACTCATTAAATCCTATATAAATATATAAACTTACATCGGTTTGTGTATAGGATAAAATTGTTAATATAATATTTGCGGCAAAAGTATTATTGGGTGATTCAAAAAATGAAATCACTGAATTTGGACGCTATAAGAGTAAGATCATAGGGGACAGTGAGACGAAATGCGTAGCATGAGATAATAAAATAAAATAAATGAATTAGTAAATTATTCAAAAATTATTGCTCTACGCTAATTTTTAATTTAACATCATTTTCTTTTTTATTGTTTTTATTTTATCGCATGCATAATTTTTGGAGTTATTTTTGCTCAGTTTTTATTTCGATTTTGAATGACAGACGACGATAGTTGTGTGCTCATAATATGCCAGATATTACTGAAATTAGATTATTTTTATTTATAAGATATCTCTGGCGTTCTCTTCTGTTGTTTCATGATGGTTATCGAAAATTGTTGAAATAAAATCGGCAAAAATTGTAGAAAAATTCGGTGCCAGTTGTATAAGACTTTATAATGATCAGATTTTTTTGTTTATATATAATATGGCAAGGCAAATAGTTTCAGGCTCATTAGGATCACTTTATATCCCAGTTTTTGACCATCTATAGAACGGTTTCACGAATTAGTTATTGTAGAAGAGATGATTCGTCTGAATACAATAGATACTTTATATCAAAAATGGAGTGCGAGAAAGGTATAATTACTCAGAATAGCCTTCTCAAGACAGAAATAAAGAAAATGAGTGGGAATTGAGTTCTCGCATTCTACTTTTTGAGATTTTTTGTTTTGTCATCAACAAGATGGTTTTTGTATGAAATAACTAAAACGGTCACTATAAAGTAAAAAAATTTGCATTCAACTCATGAAATAGTTGAATAAATTTTTTTGGCCTCCATTCTGCCCTGAAAGTCGAGCTATGTTTCGGATGATCCATTTGTAATGATTCTATTAGTAAGAAAGAAAACTTATTGAAACTCAAATTTTATACAATACATGGAAATTATGCAAACATTTACAGATTATTAGACGTTGTTGATGATTTATTTCGTCACTATTTTAGAAAAATATCATCAAAATTCTATCAAAAACAAAGAAATTTATTTCTCAGACTAAAAAAGATTATTATAAAACAAAGTGTTTGTATTCATTTTTTGTTATGTATCAAATCACGATTTTTTTTTTCTTCTTTCCTCAAAGAGTGAAACTTGTGATTCTTTCATCGATTTCTTCCCAATTTCTCTCGTTTAAACAAACGGTAGTATGAAGCCAAAGATTTGTTATTTTAAAGAACGATTTGTTCATCGTTGATTTGCACGATTTTATTCTAATCGAGTTATTATTTTATTTTTGAGCTCTTTCTATTTCTTCTATAGAAATGGTGATAGGAGATTTTAAAATAAAATTTATCTTTTGTACTTTATTATTATTCCATTTTAAACAAATTTTAGTCTTAATCTATTACTCGACATTTGACAGAAAATCGAATTATTTGTTTTTCGATCTTTTTTTTAAGCCAAAGTTCGTCGTTTATATGATATAGCCAATGTTTTATCAACGATAAGTTTAATTACCAAAGTCATCGATCCATCATATCGTGGTCCTCGTCCAGCATTTCAATATATTGGACCAAGAACAGAAATAATTCATCATGCTGAAAGTAAAATGATAATTGTTATCTAATGATGGATAATAATTCTTTTTTCTTTAAGATGTTGTCGATTTTATCAATAGTGAGAATACAAAATCGAATAGTAAACATTCATTATTTGATCATTTTAAACGAAATTTATTTTTAAATTGTACAATACCACGATTTGATCCAAGAAATGGTTTGTTAGGATTAAAAGGAGCTTTAGATATAGCTGGAAGAGGAAATGGTGGAGCAACAGCAACTGGAACGTATTCAATGACATTAGGAGATAGTAATGAGACAGAAAACTTTCTTATCAATTATCAATGACAACATTTTTTTTTCCATTATTTTTATAGATAAACGTTCGCCCAGTGTATCTGACATGATGTTATCATCGTCTCAAAATTCTTCAAATAACGGACTTTATATACCAGAATCAAGTAACTATCGAACTATTTTTCATCTTTTATATTTTTCACAATATTTACTCATATTTTAGAAAAAAAACGGCATTCAAGACGTAAACAAAAAAGTACGGTTATTCCAATAGTTGAATGTGAGTTTTCTATAATTAACTCTTGTCAAGATAGAATTATCACGTTTCTCTCATATTTAGATGATAAGACGTCAACGAGTGTTCCTCAACCACCAAATTTAGCTTTGAATCCGGCCTATTTGAGTCATCTTCAATTTACACCGCATCACTATAACCCTTTCAGTACAAGTAATCAAACACAAGGTCAGACACTCGATATATACTTACTCCTTATCAAGAATAAAAACAAACAATTTCACCGACTTTTATATTTAGGCACTTCCACTCCTAATGGCACTATGTTTTTTTCCAATTACAATTCGCCAACTGATCCACAACAAATACTCTCTTATCATCATTTATTATCAACAACAGGTGAAACTGGACTTGATGCACAATCTGTTGATCCATCCACTTATTTTATACCATCACCTATAACAGATGACTCATGTCAACAACACCGTGATGAAACATATACATCGACAAATGGTAGCGATAAATATAATTTTAATGAAGATAGAGACTCCGAACAAATGACAATATCATCATTAGAAACAAAACAACGACGAAATGCCGGTATACGTCGTCATCAAACTCGTAATAAAAAATTCACAACATCAAAAATGAAAACAAAAACTGAGCAAAAGGATTTGATAGAATCACCATCAAATCTTATTCAACAATCAGAATCAAATTCACTCTTAGAATCGTGTCATTATATACAAGTGGTTCAACAACAACAACAAGATCAACAGTTATTTTCTCAACAACAATCGACTCAAGAAGAAAATGGTGATGAAACCACGGGTGCATCTGAACAAACACAATCATCAGTAGTGGTATGATTTTTGTTTCAAAACTCGGACAGTTTTGTTAGACTTTAAATTAACCTGTTTATTAATCAAGGAGTAAATTAATCATTTTGGTTTGATATTGGAAACTCACTTACCTTTTTTGAAGCGACACTTAACGGTTCCCCGTACGGATCTTACAGAACCTCTGTTCAAATTCGGTTTCTTCAGGAGTTCAGAACTTTCGTCTGAACAAATTCTGATAGTGCCAAATTGTAGACCATATCAAATAACCCCTATGGACAAGTTTTCATTCACATATAGGTTTTTTATAGGAAAAATACCTCAATGATCCTTATTTTGGCTGCATAAAACACTGAAATTTTTATAACTAAGTGAAAATTTGTCCTTTACTTTTCAAAACTTGTCCACAAGGGTTATTTGATATGCTCTACAATCTGGCACTATCAGAATTTATTCAGACGAAAGTTCACTCTGCACTTTTGAAGACACCGAATTAGAACAGAGGTTCTATAAGACCGTATGGGGATGAACGGATATCAGATTCGTGATCAGCATCCAAATTTACCCATAATCAAGTATGATTCAAGGAAAATTCGAGGTGGTGGCACTCGTGGATCCTTTCCTCATCAGGAATATTGTAATTTTTCGTAAATTAAATGTTTGTACATTTGTCTGTTTGTTTTCAGCATCATGTAACCGGTCGTAATCCTCATGATTTGCAAGATATTAATGTTGATTTACTTACATATCAAGTTCGTTCAGTGTTACCATCGATTAGTAATGGAAATAATAATTCTATCATTTCTGGAACGCAAGTTATCATTGAAAAACAAGAAATTCTAACTGATCTACAATCCCATCAGCCACAGTCACAACAAATTTATCATTCTCAAAATTATCATCCATATCATTCATGGTCAACTGATTTATATTCAACTGATGCACAACATTATTATTCACAACAACATGCGATGTGTACAACTGATAATGATGATGAAATACTTGGACAATCAGGAACAGTCGTTACTCATTTGCAAACATATGGTGAACATTTACTACCAAGTATAAACACTTTTGTTTTGGGAAAAATGGGACATTAACAATAATTTTTTGATTTATATATTTGAAATGTTTTTTGTTTGGATGTTAAGTGAAAAAGTAAAACTTTTCAAGAAGAATATCCTTTTTCTGTTGTGTTTATCTTTTTAAATGTTCTTAGTGATAATTTATCTCGTCTTCTCTTTTAACAATTTCACTGAAAAAATCAGATACACAATCTTGTACATTGTTGAATTTGTTTGGAGATAGATTCTACATGATTTTAGACTTGCATTGAGAATACGGCTATTGATTAACACATCTTCGTCGGTATGGAAAAGATGTTGTTTTCAATTTTGAGTTATGCCCTGTAGTAGTTCGATATATTCTGCACAAGTTCTTTCTGTCATCTCTCGATATTTCAGCTACGTTGTCACTCATTCAGATTTCGTGTGATCTGTTGTTTTTTATCTTTCTTTGATTCGTCTGTATTACTCGTAACTACTCCCTATTGTGTTGTTAGAATCGAAAAGAAAACTTTTTATCTTTTTTCCTTATTTGAATTATTCTTTTTATTTTTTTAGACCTTTTTTTTGTGTCGTTATCCGTACTAGATTAAATTAATATTAAAATCTGTTGTATACGTCGTGTTTTCTCTTTATTTAACAATAAATATTTTCTTCTTTCAATCGTTATTACACGTGAAACTAATAATCTAATATTATTTGTCTTTTCTTTGTTTCTCTGTTGCAAGTTTTTTTCTTTTTGTTGTTGAGTGCAAACCATTCGTTATTGTTATTTGTCTATTCGTGTTTGATGTGGTTGTGTGACTTAATAAAACCAAAAAAAAAATGCATTAATGATTCCACTTTAGCCTACGTTTTTCTATGTGGTTTTATGACGGTAACCAAAATGCCTTTTATCGAAAGTAGAAGTGATAAATGAAAAACTTTAGATCCACGAGAAAAATGTAAAATAGAATTGAGTTAATATCAATGTAGTGGATATATTAGTCAATTAGTTTTAACGTGTCATTAAATAATTTTTACAGATTTTTGAAGAGAAGTCTTGTTCTTGTTTCTACTATCTCTCTTCTATACACGGAATTTTAGTTTTTTGCATAGATTGTCTCTCTCTCTCTCTCTCTCTCTCTTCAGTTGTTTTTGTTCTTTTCTGCATGGTTGATATTGGTTTTATAAGTGCTAATACTTATAATATTTTTTCATGCAACTTTTGTTTTTTTCTTGTTCAAACGTTTATTATTGTTGTAAAAAATAAAATTCAAATTCATGTTTAACTTTAAAAAAATATTGTGTTAATCTTGTTTTACTCACATTTTAAATTCAAATTTCTTTTGTTTTATATAGTAGATCATCATCCATCTTGTTTTTTTTTTTATTTCTCTTTTTCTATAATTGTTAAATGAACAGAAAAATATTTTCTTATTTCTTATGATATGATGTCTACTAGCAGATTTATTCTAGTTTATCTTCATGGATGTTAAAGTACTACAACAAGAGAATTACGTTATATGTATAGTATCAGACATATGTATTTGAGAAAAATTCTTTCTTTTGTTGTCTATTCGAGATAATATATAACCATTATGTTGTACTATACAAAAACATGGGTACGGTGTATAGATACAAAAATAAAAAATTAGATATTGTAGTTAAAACAAACAACTATGGATGAGAGTGTTTTGTTGTTGTTGGTGGTGTTGTTGTTGTTTACCAGTATTAGTCGAATGAAACAAAAATATGTAGTTTTTATGGAAAATTGAATAATAATAAGAAGAAGAATGAAAGTATGATTGATTTGATAGGATGACGATGATTGATATATCATTTCTCAGAGGTAGATAAGAATGCACACGTGCTGAATGAAAGAAAAGAAAAGAATGTACGTCATCGTCACGTCATTGGAATGACTTGTCTGCTCATTAACATCAAATGAAGTTTTTCCATCGTTTGTTCTACGTTAATATACAAAAAGGAAGCCTAATATCAAGCATTTGGACATGAATAAATGTGCGTATTTGCTTAATAGAAATTGTCATTGATATATATTAAAGAGAGAGATAAAACGACTAATCGTTATTAGTTTTTCATTCATATTCTTTCGAAAAAAATTGTTTTTTCGACAAACAACGTTAATAAGCTTATTACACGGATATACACTGAGATAAGAGAAAAGAAAAGATTAGAATGACAATAATCAAGGTCGTGTGATGCTACTAACAAAAAAAAAAATACTAGATTTCTCTTCTATAGAGATAATTTTCTATTTTTTGAGGATAAAAATATTTTAGTTTAACTCCTAGAAAACTAGCATGTTGTATAGATGTTTTATTGTTCTTAATAATATTGAGTTCATCACGAAATTTAATTCATATTCAAATACATTTTTACTTATTATTATTATTATCATTATTAATCTCATCTAGTTTGTAATTGATATTTATTAGAAAAGGGTTTATCGTTACATCGTCAACATACTCATCAATTCAAATCTTGCGTATAAAGCATAATTCTATTGTCGTCTAATGCCACGTACCAATGTTACATTGTCGAAACAATTTCTACTTTTTTTCAATTTTTATTTATTTACTAATTATTGTTTATTATTGACGTATTCATATTTAATTGATAAATTATTATGGACAGATTAGTGTTAAAAATGTACATAGTCTTGTTTGATTATACGATTATCTGTTCTAACAGGTGTATCTAAAACTCTTTTTTTTTCACAGTCAGACACATATACAAATTAAATAATTGTAGACAGTTCGTTGGTTATATATAGAGAATTATTAGAAGAAGAATAAGAAGAATGTTAGTATGATTTGAAAATATAATGTGTGTTATTTGAATCAGAGAATGGTAAGATGTATCTTATTTATGGATAGACAATATCCAATTGATAAAGACATAGAAAATTGTCATTGTATTTATTTCATTCATGATACAAATGTTTCATTATTCGAATTACGTGATTTGTACCATCGGATTCGGTTTGAGAGTAGAAGGGGCTATTGTATGGCAGAAAATCAGTTTTTTTCCTATCGAGATAACTAATAAAAATGTTAATCTTACGGGCTAAAAAGAAAGGATGCAGAAAAAAGGGAAATAAGGTATACAAGTGACATTTTACTATTAAGCGGTACAAAAAGGTTAACACGTGGACGTTATTGGCTTTGTCAAACTCTTCCGATTAGTCCAATTATTGCAACAGAGCACATTGTGACTAAAAAATCCCGCAGATCTCCAAAAAGTCTTTACAGCAGAGTAGAAAAGTCATCAAATTTCGAAGACAAAAGCACCCTCATTCTCTCTCTAGCTAGAAAGCCTGATAGTGAGCGAAATTTTTTCTATTATGGTTACATTACATACGTAGAGATCGAGTATTCTACTTTTTAAAGAAAAATGTGCTAATTATACAAAGACCAAGACATATAAATACTATAGAATATTGATGATGTTTAGACGCATTGACAATAACAAAGTGCTGATGGCTAAGTTAAATACTGTAAAAGATGTATCCTGTAGTAATCAGCTGTTATGTTGAATATGCGTTATTCTACTTGTGATTTTCATTCTCCTCTTTTGATGCTAACGGGATTTGTCACAATAAAAGATCTATGTCTTCCAATTCGGATCTGAATTTTAAAGTTTTTAGCGTGGTCTTAGATTGCATTTTAAACAAAAATTTATGTTCTTTTCACATTAGAACATTTAGATGAATGAGGTGAAGGCGATCGTCTATATAGAGTGAAACTTCTAATATATCAGTTTCTTTAATTCTACTGTTTAATCGATAACTTTGTTTCTTATTTGTTTCTAGATGATTTAGAATGATGCTACTTGCTCTCTTTGTCTCTCTTTACATACAAATAAATAATTAGAATAAATAAGCCACAATGAATAAAGATCTACTAATAGATGCCGGTTTACAGTTATCTCGTTTACGCATGTACCCATATTTTGATATATGCCATTATTTATTAACATCAGCAATGGTTAGAGATGATATTCTATTACATCAAACAAGTACGTATCACTTGCTAAAACTAGACATACATCAATATCGATTAATAGCGATATTTTGTTTTCAATTCATTTAACTGGATTTTTGATGTTTCAGTCTATTGTACAGAACTAACTTCTTGTATAGCTCGTTAAGGATGAATAAAATGTAACACTGTTTTGTCATTCTGTTCACATTCTGTCTGGTGTATGAGTAATTAACTTTTGAGAATTCTGATACAGTTACATGAATATGTTCATTTAACAAAAAACATTCGTACATTCTGAAAGAAATGACATCTATTTTTCAACAGAGCACTAGTAAATAAGGAGATATCTCTTTTCGCACATGCATATCTTTCTGTTCTCTTTCGTTTCAATCGACGCGCTGAGACAAAAAAATGTTGGCACACGAGATATCGTATGTGAAAAGAGATATCTCCTTATTTGCTAGTGCTCTAATAAAAGTATTGTTCGCACAATATTTCGTATTGTTGTCTACTAAAGATCTTTTAACTATACTTGATCTATCTAATATTTTCTGAAAAATTTTTTTTTTGTGTAAGATGTTTTATTTAACCTTCTTTGAGTACACACATATAAAGCATTATCAATGTTAATTTATCATGAAACAATTCTATCTTGACGCATCTTTCGACGAAGATTATAGAATTTTTGTTTTCTGTTTGAATCCACCATAAAAGTAAATGTACTATCTTAGTGGTTGATAATATTTAAGAATGTCTACAAGATTCTTGCAAACATTTATTTTGTTGAAAAATAAGACATCTGTCTAGAGAAGTTTCATAAGAGTATACGAATTTTTTGTTTAGTAAAGATATTAGTGTTATTGTATCAGTAATGATCGAAACCGGTGTACAGTTTAGTCAAAACTATGTAAAAATAAACTACATTATCTCAGAACTAAGGTACACTCGTTTATGAACAAAAATCTAATGACAATAAAACAGTCTTTTGTTGTCCACGATCTTTTGCAAAATTTGTGCATGGTCAGAATCAGCATTTATATCGAATAAAATGCTTCACTCTTGTTGTCTAGGAAATCTTTTAATTCTTATTCTGAATTTGAATTCCGTTGGTGCCCTTAGTGAATTTTGGAGTGAATCTCTAGACAACTCGGTTTTGCACCTGAACAAAATTTTTTTGAGTCTGTCATTTTGTTAAGAATCGAAAACTGAGTATATTTTACAAGTTTTAGCGCTTCCAGGACGCGAGTTATTGCGTTCAGAAATAGTTCTAACGGATCTGTCAGGCCGAAATTGAATTTAAAAGTTCGATTACACTTTTCATTTGTCTCTCGAAGAACTCAAGGCTTCAGAATACACTGAGTTTTTGATTTTCTACAAAATGATAGACTCAAAACATTTTTATTCTGTTGTAAAACCGAGTTCTCCATAGATCGAATTTTCAGAGATTCACTCCAAAATTCACTAAAGGCACAAGTGGAGTTCAGATTCGAAATTAGCATTCTCGATAGCCTACAAAAATGTATGTTTCAAGCCAAAAACGATTTGACAGTGCGGATCCTTCCCTTATCAGCCAAATTCAGCAAACATTTCTGGACAGCATGAGATTCCAGTCCTCTCAAAGTCTATTTTTTTTTCTCCCTTTTTCAGGAAACTAATTTTACCTACTTTTATAGAATTGTCGTGCATTTTCTCATTGGAAACGCTTCCAGCTGATTAAATCATTTTTTGAATTTCTGTTCGAGAATTCACGGTCGAGTAGAAGAATCAAACATAAAGATTTTAGATAGGTTTTAGGACTCGTTCGATCTGTCTAATTAGCTTTAGTCGACAGCTTCAAGTGATAGTAAATTACTAATTCATAAACAACGAAGAGTACCATGTCATTTTTAACAAATTTCTTCATTGTCACAGAGACAAAAACAACTTTTTATCGATCAAATCCACTTGTATTAAATAAAGCAAGAAAAATCATGTTGTTGTGGATAGGAGAAGGTTAATATAGTCAAAGATATCAAAACAAAAATAAATCGTCAAAAATAGTCAAGAGTAATCCTCATGTTTATTCATTCAACCTCATTCTAAGGTCAATATGATTGATTACATGTGATCCGTAGCAATTTGACTGATTTACTCTCGTTTCCTTCTCTCTCATTTCGTTCCTTATATTTTCTCTATTATTTTATTTATTTTATAACTCTCTATTCCGTTCTATCAACTGTATACTAATCATGGTGGTTTCATTTACTATTTTATTTACAAGTTACATGGAACAGATAGTTTTACAGTATCAACACATTTGCCACATTTAAATACAAGTTCAGTTCGTTACTTCCCGAACTCCGCACACTTTTAATTAATTTCAAATTGAGATCAAAGAATCTTCAAAGGCGGGGGGTGGGTGGGTTGGTTGGATGAAAGTGTGCGGAGTTTGGGCATGAACCGTTCAGTTTCAAACAGGAAAATAATGAATATACGTTACACAGACTTATTAGCAAAAACAGTAAAACGTAAGAAAATCAATGATAATTGTAATAATAAATTGAAAGAATATTTTGAAAGATATGAACATGGTGTTTTATCTGGAACTGAACTTGAAATTAAATGTGGCAAATGTGTTAATACTGTAAAACTACCTGTTTTATGTAAGGAACAAAGTAGAATGAAAACTTTGATCGCAGATTTAAGAAAAAAAATATTTTCGACAGAATTTATCACAGAATAAACTAATTTTTATATTTATTGTGCAAAATTGATCCCGGAAAACATTTTTCTTTCTGGTCAACCACAGAATTGATCCCCGTGGACGTGTGGTGCGAGTGTAAAGAAGCCTGCATGGCGTTGAGATATAAACAATAGCAATGTGCAGTGGTCACATCTGTGCCACTCACATCACTTTTGACTATTATGATCACTATTAAACAAACTATGACTCGCAAGACATGACTATTAGTTGTTACGTATACTAACGAAACTGATTTATTTAGTTTTATCAAAATTCAAATTGTCTGCAAAAATCGAACTGAACAATTCATTGCTGGTTTATCAGTTACATGTAAATGTTCACAGTACTGAAATCAGCGAAGAGCTTTGGGGAAGAGAATTAGAGTCCTGCAGGTCACGCATAACCTGTCCTGTCCAGGCAGGTTAGGACAGGTCTAGATTATGACTTCGCAGTTTAGAATAAATTATAGGTTACGAAAATTTTTACAGGACAAGTTATAGGTTATGAAAAAGTTGTAACCTGCAGGGCTGTAAAGAGGATCTTATGTAACCACTGCAGACGTCAATCGGGATCAGTTCTATTGTTGATAGAAAGAAAAAAGTTTTCCGGGATCAAGTTTGCACAATAAAAATTAGTTTATACTGTGGATAAATTCTGTCGAAAATATATTTTTTTCTAAATTCGAGATCATTTCTGCTATTTTTATCAAAATTTTAGTATACGGGATCAAAACAATTATCGTCTTTCATGTAACTTGTAAATAAAATAGTAAATGAAACCATTGATTAGTATACAGTTGATAGAACGAAATAGAGGGTTATAAAATAAAATAAAAAATAGAAAATATAAGGAACGAAACGGAAATGGGACAAAATGAGAGGAGACGACACAAGAGCGAATTAAAAAAAAAAATGGGACGAAACGAGAGGATACCATTTGACTTGTTAAAATAAGAATGAAAAAATTTTATGAATACCCAGGAGCGAAAATAGTTTATTTCCCTGAGATTTGAATATAAATGCTGATGTATAAATGTTGCAAAAGATCATGGACAAAAATACTGTCTTATTGCTCCTACTACTAGTAGTCTTTTATCGACTTTTTTTATCTATGGTACACTCAAACTTATTTTCTAATACTTGTCTATATCTTCTAGACATCCAAAATTTTTCTCGTCGTCATCCATTCTCCTGTTGGTTATCGTCCATGTTATTATGTTTCTCAGGCTCTATATTAGCAAATTTTTTACTTGGTGAACCTCCTATTAAAGATTTTCAACACCATCAACATTTGATATTAGCTTCACTCTGTTGGTAAGTTATTTATCTATTATCCGTTTTTAAAAAGAAGATCCTTGAGCAAAAGTGCTAATAACTTTTTAACGAAAAGAGATAGAGATCCATTCGAGACAAAATCTGAATGCTTACTGTTCCCAAACCACACTATGAAATCTAATCTCAAATAACACCATTCGATAGTCAGGATATCACTCCTCAAAACCACACAAGGCCCAGACCTTTCTCATTTGGTTCCGTACATACAGACGATTTCGGAGGACACGTCTGGAAATCTCAAAACCACGTGAATCATAGGTAATCGACCACACTGATCATCGTGGCGATGTTTGTTTCATTCTCCACTCAACTAGAACTTCAACAAAGCCAAATTGATGAAAATCCGCTTTTTCGCCTGTTACCGGCAAAAATCAAAAACCGTATATTTCACTCATTTCTCGTTCAAATAGACTCAAATTTTCAGGAAATTATTAGGAGAGATCACAGAATGTCGAACTGATCCAAAAAGTTACATAAAGTTTTCATTTTATGCATACGGGTTTTTAGCGGACCTCTGGAAAACCTCCCACACAACCAAAGTTCAGATCCAACTTTTTCGACTAGTTCGACATTCTATGATCTTTGCTAATCATTTCCTGAAAATTTGAGTCTATTTGAACGAGAAATGAGTGAAATATACAGTTTTTGATTTTCTTTTTAAAAATGCATAATAGTATTTAGAATTATTTCATTTTCATATGTCTTTTAGGTATCTGGTATTTTATTCTCCCTTTGATTTAATCTATAAACTATTAAAATTTACTCCAATTAAATTATTTGTTGGTATTATAAAAGAAATTCAACGAACAAAAAAAGTTTATGATGGTGTACAACATACACTGAATATTTATCCAGACTCTTACATCATTAGTGTTGTTATTGGAACAGTCAAAGGTTGGTCAATGTAAAAATGTATGCCAAGTACAATAATAAAAACAATTTTCATTCTTTCATTTTGTTAGGTAGTGGTGGTTCAGTCATGGTATTGATTGATCGTTTCGTGCGAGGTGTATGGTTACCAACTCAACATGAATTCTTATATCCTACATTGTAAGTTGAAAGCATAATGTGTGATATATCATGATAGTGATTCGTTTAAGACTCCTTCCCTCTGCATCAAAAACATAAACTGTTTTTGTAAAATGTCGATATCGAGATAAGTATATCATCCGATAACTACGATGTCTTCTATCAAAATTTATAATGATCTAGAATTCATCAAAGATTCTCAAAGAATTGAAAAACTCACTTTTCTTGAAATTGTAGTCCTACAGTAAAAAGTCATATCTAATAATATTTCCAGTAATACTAGGCACTAGAGAAAATATTTCTGATCGAAACAGAATGCCTTCTAGCACTGAGTTATATTTTATTCAAAGGTTATGAGAGTTTTGCTAAAAGCCGTAAAACATGTACGAGACTTTAATAACCGTAATTTTTCAAAACTGATATTGACCATTGAAACATTTCGTATTTTTCGTCAAGTTAATTGGTCGAGAGTTCGTCTTGATCGTATACTGAAGTTTACACATGTGATTAGAGGCTGACAGAGTCTGATTTGTGCTATTCAACCTAGATTTTGGTTAGAGAAAGATCGTTGTATTAGTTAATGAAACTTTTTCGAATTTTTGACTTATGATGTTTATCATTATTTAGAAGAATAAAATAAACTGAGAAGAAGAACATCTGTTAAGGTTTCCATCAGTTTGGAGCTTCGGAAACATTCGGAAACTTATTATACCTCGAAAAGCACTTAGCGTAGAAAGAAAAATTTAGCTAAAAGGTAAGGATGCACCAAATTCGAACGTTCGGATTCAGTAGGCTTGAATTTGGTTCAGGTTTTGTATTTCAGATTTAGATTGAGTTCGGGTTTGAACACTTCGAGTTCGAGTTCGGACTTGGATCTCCTAGTTAACTAAAACCTACTAATGTTTAAGATTGAACATTCAACTCGTACGTATATCACCTATAACTTTCTATGAGCTGAAAAAATGTTTCTCTCTTTGGTCAAACAACAAAAGTTCTCAGAATGATCAAATATGGTTTAACGGAATATCTCCAGCTTATTCGTTCACATCTACTCTTATTTACATTAAGTATTAAAACAAAATCTTAAAGGAAAACTGGTGTCTAAAATAATCCGTTTTCTTCGCTGATAGTGTCGAATGTTCGTGTTTCGTTATTCGAGAAACATCGAGTGGTAGAGATCCGAATATATACTTTTGCAAATTTCAAAATGGTAAAATTTAAGAAAAAACTTGTTTTTCCATAGAGGTCATAAAAATACGGACTATTTTTTAGTCGTGCATTTTTTTCGTAAATTTACCACTTGTGGCAAAAAATTTTACGCCGTTAAATAGCCCGTGATCCGAAGTATATATGTAGCACGATTTGAATCGTTAAAATGGGCACGTTCAATTTTCCACTTAATGTCCACATGATTGCCCACTGTGACGTGTGTTTTCGTCATTTTAAGTCAATCCGACGTTCACCATGACATTTTATTATTGAGAAATCATACAGCTAAGGATAGTCCCATTCTAATCTCTAATCGATCGACATCTCCAAAACGGTAGCAGATCGCATCTCGAAAATTTTATCGAAAGTGTATAATCGTAAAGTCAACATTGTCTGAAAGTTTCATTTAGATCGGGCTTATGATTATCGCGATACATTTTTTTGACAGGATATAAGCCCTTGAACATCAATAGAAAAATTCTCAATAAATTTCGAACTTGATAGTGGCGATTAAATATATACTGATCGACCCCTTAATAGAATCAGCCGGTCTACGCGGTTAATTGCTAAAAAGTAGTTACAAAAAAGGACATTAATATTTATCATTAGATCATAGATTTTCTTCGGAAAAAATCATCATCATGGACAGATTGAATACTAGAAATGTGACAATGGTAATTTATTTCTCAAAATGAAGTCTTGTTCTTGAAAATGTAATAGAAAGTCTATCATCAATGCGTACTCATCATCTTAATTTTTTTTTGTTTAGTGCGACTAAAGCATGTGTAATAGCAGCGATTGTATTTACAATGGATCGTTATTCATTGATTAATTTTGATCGTGAATTAATTTATTTATGCATTGCTACCGCATTTATTTACGTTAAAATCATATCCATTTTTTATAAACAATATGATCCATTGATGCCATTTGAGAATTTATCATGTGGCTTACTATTCAATAATTGGATCGATGCTATAGTAAGTATAAAAGTCTGATTTTTCAACAAAAACACAATTATATCTTGTTTTTTCTTCTCTCATTTTTAGTCTGAGGCATTTCATCGTACAAAAACTCCACCGGGTACAACATCTCATTTATTATCAACAACATTAACTCCGATATCCGGTTCTTCTTCGTCATCGTCTACAACTGTTATTAGTAAAAAAGACTCAATGAACGGAAATCTAATGGTAACTGGACTACAACAAGTAAAAGGATTAGATCTGAAGAAACGAGAATGATTATAATTACCTTCACCGATATTTTTTTACGTCTTTTTTTTTTATTTTATTTGTCAACGTTGAATTGTGTTTCCTGTTTTTGATGTCAACTCTTTTTTCTTTTTTTTATAACAACTAATATTAGTATTGATATTAGTATATGTGTATGTAGAACAGAATATCCCTCGATTTTTCTAAATAGCTCAAGTTACTATCTACGATAAAGACATCAACAACTTTCATATTCCCAGCTGTATCGACCGACAACACTAGAATATTATAAGAGACTAAAATACGTACATAGCTCATGAACATTCTTGTAACTTGGGTAATGAAATTTAGATGCTATTTCAACTATGAATTCATAAAGAAGTCCATTAACATACAACAGGCAGATGTGATATCTCTGTCGAACAGTTCAAATATGCTCTTTTTTAATGCGATTTTCTAGTGATAGATGTGATATAACTGTTCAATGTTATGTTATTTCTTTTCTCATCATTTATCCCCTAAATTTATACTGTATTATTGAATGAATTAGTTAGTTACATATTTTTTATTCAATACCCGTGATATGCTTATTATAAGTAACGTAAACAAATAAAATGTATTTGTCTGTTTTATTTTGTTTGTTTCGTTATTCTTCGTTAATCTCACCGCATTTATCTACTTATTCATTTCTTTTTTAATGAATTAATATTTGACGTTTTTTGCTTGTCAAAAATCTGTTGTTTTCTTAATTAAATAAGAAATTGACCTATTGGCATGCTTTTGATCTTTTACTTTTTTTTCTGGAGCTAAAAATACGACATATTTTTCTCCTATTGAGGATCTTGAATAATATAATACATCGAGTGAATGACAGATAAAATCGGACACTTTTATTTTAATCATATCTCCTACTTTCTTACGAGGGAACCGCCCCAGGTGTCCGGCTCCGATTTCGTTCGTTCATACATCATTCGATAGAGGACCTCGAGTAGGCAAAAAGGCTAAAAGGATTTGGGCGGAGGGCCCT
>CAJNOQ010001076.1:0-36405 GCA_905250885.1 Didymodactylos carnosus | reverse complement strand
TGCTTTTCAGCTCCAACTAATGCAAAAAAACAAAAAGTTGAAAAAAGTGAAACTGAAACACAAATCAAAAAGCAACAGCAAACAACACCTAATACTCCACAACAAAGCGTTAAAAAAGCTCAACAACAAACAACTCCAACAAGTGCTACTCCAAAAAAAGAGCAACAAAAGATACCAGCAGCGACAGCAACAAATGTCATAAAAAAAGAAACACCAAATGCAAAACAGCAGAAAATTTCTGTTACGCCACAAAAAGGACTAGTTCAAAAACAAAATGGGGCAAAAAAACAAATAACTAACGAAGAAGATACTGATGACGATGATGAGGTAAGCTTTAAATGCATGTATTCCACACTTCGGATAGTATTCTTGGGGCAATTAAAGCTTTTTTACAGCACTTGTTGATTATTCAACTCATATAAAATTACTGAAAAATATACCTGATCTTCATAAAATTAATTTAGATGAGTCTTAGTAAACTTGCTTTGTTTTTATAGGAAATGGACTTCGATGAAGATGATTCAGATGAAGATTCGGATAATGAAGAAGAGCAAAGACTGAAAAAAACGGTCGCAAAAATGGTTGGTGCACAGGTGAGTGTTATTAATTGCAACAGACACTATGTGATCAAGTCTGAAAAATGTTGGTTCTTGTTGAAAGACTGTTTATTTCCGTTAATGTTATCCTAGAATGTGTTCACACTCGCTTTACAATATTCGTCTAATATTTTTTGTTTACAGGGTGCTAAAAAACAAAATGCATCGATCGGGGGAATCAATGATGATGTAAATTAAAAATCTAGAGTTGAAGTTTCATTCTTATTATATTGCGCTTGATATTTATATTATAGGATGAGGATGATGATGATGATGATGATGACGATGATGATGATGACGATGATGACGATGAAGAGGATGATGATGAAGTAAGTTGAAAAATTGTAGTATAACATGAAATATACATTTTCTTTTTAAGGATGACGATGATGAATGATTTTATTCGAAATCTCCAAATCATGTGATGCTATTAGACTAAAATTACTCTGATAAGCCATAATTGGCTTTTTCTTGTTATTATTATTATTATTAATTGTATTTCATACGTTGTTCTTTTTCTTCTTTTGTATTCTATTATTCAATTTTTGTTTCTCTTTTTCTTGGTAATTCTGTATGTGTGTGTATAAATGATCATTCAATTTGTTTTGAATTGTTCAGTTTTACTTTGTTTTGTTATTGATTGCACCGCATGAGTTTCAGAATCATACATATAGACCACATTTTGCTTGTAGTTTTTTTATACAACACTGAAACAAAGGTTGAAGTTGCCTTTAAGTTGTTTTTTTTTATATAGAAAACAAAATGAACATTGGCAATTAACAACTAAAAAGACAAAAATCAGAATGAACTTTTATTTGATCTTCTGTTTCATCAGAATGTGGATGTTTCTTTATATTTGCCTTTTTGTGGCCGTTCACAAAATACTTTAATAAAAATAATAAAAAAAATAACACTGATATGAAGTACGTCAAGAAGACAACAGCTAAGGCAAGCAAACTTTATGGTTTAAATGTTCTGTTACGCACTGGCTGTCAAATTCACAGGGGTGTTAGTTTTTTTAATCCCTGTTTAGTTTGTGAAATGCAGATAGATTTTGATTGCAATGAATGAAACAATTCTAGCGGTTAAAGACTGTTAAATCTTTCAAATACATAAGCACAGTATTGATTTAAGAGACATAGCAAAATCATGAAAGAAACAAAGAGAATTAACGTAAAAAAATACAAAAGAAGTTGCTGATAGTAAATATACGATTAAGGAATTGCACATGATCTTAATCATACAAAAAAATGACCTAGTTAATCACAAGTTGATTCCCTATTCGAGATAAAATGAAAAAAAATATCAGACTTGTTAATGCTGCGTTTCATTACTCTTCAGAAATAAAAAGCAGAAAATCTTTTTCGTTGCAATGAGTAGGTTTTCTGATCGAATTCCACGCGTGTTTAACAATACAAGAAAAACTAGAGTTCACCTTCTTAAATCAATTCACTCATCTTACTAATACCACTTCTCCTTACTTCGAGTCGTACCGAATTTTCGTTACTGTTCACACTATAATCGCTTAATAAATCGAGTAATATGTGAAATTTTCTTTTTTTCTATAACGTTTTATGTTTTGGTAATGGAGACCGAACATTTTAAAGAATATTTACTGATGACAATGTGGTTGTAGTCGTCCTTATGTCAATACATAAAGAACTTCGAAGTATCATATTTACAACAAGCAAATTCGATACGATTATCTAAAAGAAGGGAAACATTTGGTAGAAGTGAACACACAAGATAAAACAGCGAGTAAAAATGGTTATTCAACGAAGTTTTTCTGCAGCAAAATTAGAACATTCTCCAGATTTAAAGAGTGCAGATTTCAGTCTTCTTATCTTTCTATAAAATAAAAACTATTCTAAATACTATCCTTTAATTTCTATCAACAAACATAATATTTACATCCTTTTCTATAATAGAGATGGAAAATAGAGAAAAATTATTGAAACAAAAAAAGACATTCACATAAAGACTGCTAATTGGATACCGCTATGGAAACAGGAGCAGAATCTTCACCTAAAGCAGTCGACGTATCAGAAGCAGTTGAGGCTGCTGTTAACAAAGATTGGTCGGTCGCATACGCATCTTTAATATTCATTGCTGATGGAACACTCATTTTTAATAAATTTCCACCTTCTGCTGATGTTTGAGTTCGATTTGTTTCTAATCGTTGAGATACGGCATCTAAATCAGCTGAAAACCGATTCAACGCATCACGAAGACGTTTTAATTCTAATGAGTCAATTGTCTTTTGTGCCGCTGATGTTGTACGGGTCGTTGTCGCCGTTGTAGATGAAGTTGTTATATTTGAATCAACCAATTCCATTGTTAACTCTGCAATACGCTTGAAACAATTACCTAAAACATCAAATATATCGTATGAACTCAGCAGATGATATAACTGTATGAAGTGAAACGATAATTACCAGTTTCTAACAGAACATCGGCAGCTTTTGATGAGAGATTCATCGTTTTTCTTTTTCACAAGCTCGGTACCTACTAATGAATAGATATAAATTATCAGAAAATGGTACCGAACACTAAGTCCTGCTATATGCTAAACTTCGTCGAGCGATCAAAGTTCCAATAAATTTTTCTTACGATATGTCTCTATTTTCTCGTTTAATTCAAACGAAAGGAACAATTGAATGGATCGATGAAGTTCCTTAGGAGAATTTACAGAACGGTGAAGTACTTCTCATGCTTTAATACTGTACAAAGAAGGTATTCGGCAAAATCGACCAGTAATCATTCGTTCCGAAGTTATCATACGTAAAATTAGTCTTGTTAAGATACAGAAGAAAAAAGTTCATATATTCATCATTTTCGATATAACTTTGGCACGGTGGGGGAAGTTTTATGAAGCAACTCTAAAAATTTAGCTGATAACCAAAAAAAAAGCAAAAAAGCTTTTAACTTTTCAGAGTAATTTTTGTTTTAGTACGAGTAAATTTTTTAAAATGAGCGGAGTAATTTTTTTCAAACAGGGAGGAGGAATTCCCCCATCTAATCGGAAACATATTACAATCATAAATCATAAAATAAATAAAAATCATATTACAAAGAAACAAAGATGCAATCGATTTCTCTTTTAAATCAAAAGGATAAAATTGTGGTTCTGAGTTTTATTTAATCTCGAAGTGTAATAAACTAAAAAATACCATTAACACTGGCAATAAGATCATTATGTTCCTTCACTTTAATTGTCAAAGCAAGTAAAAGAAAACATAAACAGCTACCATGTAAACACGTATGAATAAGGGAGACAGGAGTTTCTCACGACAGTTGCTCTTTCTCAAGTTCGTTTCCTATTCTCTGACATTACAAAGGAAACAAACAAAAATGTTGCAAACTGAAAATTGACCATTTATCAAAAATACAACACAGAAGTCTGTGTCACATTCCTTCTGATGTATGCTAAAAATATACACTTCGATTAATCTTGTTCAGTTAGAGTATGGTTTGGAATTAAAAGTTAGGTCTGAACTCAGTTAGACGTAATTTTCAGTTATAAGGGAGATGTCCTATAAACTATGCACTAAGCTGTTTTGTTAACGAGTGTTCGTAATGGAATGAACAATAAAAAGATAGCTGTAGTCGACGACCGCCACGTTAAAAACGACTCCCAACATCAGATCACGAAATTTTGAAATATTTTGAGAAGTTGGGGGTAAACACAAAATTTTTTTGATAATTATCCAACATCCCGAGCATCATCTAAAGATACGTTTCTAGCGGATAACTCAGGACTACGTTACAGCATTTGATTACTAGCTGTCTTTAATGTCAGCGCACTTAACTCTCAAGCAGATGATTGGTAGTCTTTGTCATAAAAGCTGCACCACTAAGAGTAGAGGAAAAAATCTCCGAGAGTATCTTTAATTCATCAACTTTGGTCGTACTAATTTCAGTGGAATTTTTCATAAGAATTTGAAATATATTTTAAAAACATTGGTATACAATAAAGACATTAATATCTTACGCCCTCTATCGAGATCGATAAACTGGTAGTTTATTGGTGCTGTGTTATGTGCATGGGCACTGAGCTGCCAAAAAATAACAATTAATGTAAGTGTCACAATTGTATTTTTAATAATTTGTGTACATGGTAGAATATTCAAGTCTAAGGTTGCTCCTATCACATATTGGACATAATGAAAGTATCGTTCATCTCGCTGCAGCATGCTCTGCAAAAGTATACAATGTTAACCAAGTTTGAGTACACCATTAAGGCCTGGTCTACACTATGACAGTTAATTTTGAATTAAGGAATCTAACCGGACTTGCTAAGGAGCAATACCAATCAGACTTCTTTACTCAGAGTTAACTCGCGTAGTGTAGATACTGTATAAGAAACTCCAACCGTAACTGAAAATCTTCCCAATAAAACTGCTGGATTAAAACATAATTAGGGAAAAATCTGACGTTACTTTTCTGTTCGTTATTAACTAAATCAAAAATTAGTAAAAAGAAAATTAGTATACGCTTTGTCCATTATCTGATGTTAATGTACAGTCTATGTTTAAGAGAATTCAAAGCTCGCTCGTTTCTGACGCGTATATTATAATATTGGATGTATGATATTCGACATACATGTTAAATATTTTTATTTGAGAGATCGGTTATGTCTACTCAACTGCTAAGCTTCGACGTCATTTTTTCTCTTTAATATAAATCAATAAAAGATCGCACATGCAGATTCTGGACGTCTCATCCATTTATTTGTTTTACTCTATAAGACCATGCTCGTGTCCACATTGAAGCGAGATGTCATGCTTTTAGTGCATCATGGATTAAAAGCGAGGCGTCGTTCAACTTTTATCTAACTCACTAAACGTTAAAGTCACTTTTTGTCAACACAAACGCTTTTTTGTCACCAGAATATAACATCGTCACGGTATAAAGGCGTCATTATCATCTTATTGAAACTGACTTCTAGATGATGATGTCATTCATTTACCCTGGCTTCATGATTTTATCGTCATTTCCTTTTACAGTATACATTTTGTGCATCATACTTCGACTAAAGTATCATCTATGATGATGACTTACTTCATTTAGATTACTGTATTTAAAACATTTCGTTACCTAATACCGTGTGTTTTATATTAGTCAGTTTAAATTCCAAGCATATATAGATCCGTTACAGTTATGAACTCTAAGCTTTCATTACTTATTTGCTTTATTTTCAGATAACAAGTTAGAAGAATGCCAACACCTACACAAACATCGATCGAAAATGCCGCAAAAAAGGAGGAATTATCATTAGAACAAGAACAATCACAATCATTTTCCCCTTCAAATAAAATCGAAAAAGTTGTTGTACATCCACTCGTTTTATTAAGTGTTGTTGATCATTTTAATCGTATGGGGAAAATTGGTCATAGTCAACGTGTCCTCGGAGTGTTATTAGGCTCCTTAAAAAACAAAATCTTAGACATTTCGAACAGTTTTGCTGGTAACAAAGATTCTTTCTCTTCTTCTAAATATATTCTCATTCATCTGTATACTTTTTTTAGTTCCGTTCGACGAAGAAGAAAAGGAAAAAGATGTTTGGTTTTTAGATCACGAATATTTGGAAAATATGTATACTATGTTTAGAAAAGTAAACGGTAAGTATCTTCATGTGTATACGAGTCTGACTGTTCAATATATTAATTTTTTTAGCACGTGAACGTATTGTTGGCTGGTATCATACTGGTCCAAAATTACATCGAAACGATATTTCTATTAACGAATTAATACGTGCATACAATCCAGATTCTGTACTCGTTATTATCGATGCTAAACCAAAAGATCTTGGTTTACCAACGGAAGCATACATTGCCGTAGAAGAAATTCATGATGTAAGTAAAACTTTTTATTGATCAAAATCTCATAATTATATTCATGACATGACATCATATTGATGTCATGAAAAGTATAAAAGTATATGAATGGATTGTAACAGAAAAATATAATGTATATATAAATCCAAACAGTAGAACACGAAATTTTATAAACAATTATGAGTTAAAAAGAATTTTTCTTCTTGAAATTTGATTTGTGTTTTAGGACGGTAGTCCAGCGTCAAAAACATTTGAACATTTGCCATCAGAAATTGGTGCCGAAGAAGCGGAAGAAGTTGGAGTTGAACATCTTTTACGGTAAATTTTTTTTCTTTTCTTCTCTTTATGAAATATATATATATATAAATTCATTTGTATATATTATTTTAGTGATATCCGTAATGCAACAGTTGGAACATTATCTCAACGTATTACAAATCAACTAATGGGTTTAAAAGGTCTAATGAAAAGTTTGAACGATGTTCGAAATTATTTAGATAAATTACTAACAAATAAATTACCGATGAATCATCAAATATTATCACATATTCAAGATATGTTTAATTTATTACCCGATATAAATCAACAAGATTTAACAAAATCAATTTATGCTAAAACAAATGATGAAATGTTACTAGTTTATCTTTCATCATTAATACGTTCTGTTATTGCATTACATAATTTAATTATGAATAAAATACAGAATAGTGATGCTGAAAAATCTGACAATGCTGCAATTTCAGGTACAAGTGGAACAGTAACGGCAACATCACAGAATGATAAAAAAAGTGAAAAAGGTGCCGGTGATAAAACAACATCAAATAATAATAGCGCTAATAATAATAGTAGTTAACGAACGTTGCTCATCCCCTCAGACTGATTATGTGTTCAACACTAAAAGAAGGGAAACAAACAATTAAGATTATGAGTTTTGTTGTTCGTTTCGTTGTTTTATAATTATTAAAGATTTTTTTTTTGTTTTCTGTTAATAAACTCGAGAAAGAAATATAACTAAGCTTCCAGATGAATGTAGACCGAATCATTTATAATAATCAGAACCAAAAAGAAAAAGTTCATTGATGTTGTAAATTCACTGTGCTTAGTTTTACAAATTAAGGATGTCAAGCGACTATACCAGTTCTTTGGACTGACTACAGATTTACAGCGTATTTACAGTTCTGTGTGAATTTTATTCATTCTTCATAGATCAAAACTACAACTATTGTTGTCGGTGCAGTGTTACATCCGATATTGAATTAAAAAATAGCCATTCTATATATTATATTTTAGATTTTTTTCTTATTTATCACGTGCTGTTGTTTTATTCATGCAATTACGAATTTTAACACTGAATATTTGGTAAAAGAATGTTATACATGTTTGAATTTGTATATTTGATAATTGTAGTTTCATTTAGGGGTGTACGCCGTATTGCCAAATATATTGATGAAAGAGTCAAAGCATTAATTAAATATTTAAAAAATAAAGACTCTTATTACGATATTATTGGATTACAAGAAGTAAGACTATTTTTCTTTTGTTTATTTTTAGTTTTTACTATTTATTTATATATGTTTAGGTATGGAGTAAACAAGATTATATTTTAATACGTGATCAACTGAAATCAGAGTATCCTTATAGTCATTATTTTCTAAGTGGAGTAATTGGAAGTGGTTGTTGTGTACTATCGAAGCATCCGATTCTGAACGTTTATGAACATCGTTATACACTGAACGGTAAGACTGAAGTTCATGTAGAATAGAATTTCTATTTTTAGTTTTTAGGTTTTCCTCATAAAATTCAACATGGTGATTGGTTTTGTGGTAAATTAATTGGTTTATGTATAATATCGTGCAATGGTTGCATTATTAACGTTTATAATACACATCTACATGCCAATTATCATCACGTTATACCAGACGATATTTATTTAGCACATCGTGTATGCCAAGCATACGAATTAATACAATTTATTGAATCAACATCATCAAACTACAAAACAGATTTAGTTGTATTACTTGGTGATCTTAATTTAACAACTGATGATTTGGGATTTAAATTAATTAAACATATATGTCAATTTCACGACAGTCATGATGAACGAATTCGTACAGTAAGATCGATAGTATCACTCAGTTGCGTTTCTTTAATCGACAAACGGAGATAAGCAGTAGTTAAAAGAAGAGACTAGAATAATTGAGGATATCTAGATGCCAGTACAAGCAGTAGTTATTTATTCTGACAGCAAATTGGATTAGCTCATTACATGCCGTTTATAGATGAATATATAAAAAGAAATATTCAGAAAAGAGAACGAAAGCGAGAGAGAGAGAAAAAAGAAGCACACTTCGAAAGTGATGCCAAAGGCAAAAGACATTGATCGTAATAAGAAAAGTGATTATTAACAATAAATAACAGAAAGAAATTTTTTGCATCAAGTAAGTCGAGTTGTAGAATACCACGAAAAATTAAACAAATTTTTTGGAGCGTATTATTTATAGAGACGATCCAGTATCTAGTATAAATAAAATTTCTATATATAGTTGGATGGATTGATCTTTTGTTAGAGAATAATAGAATGAGTTGGTAAAAAGATGACTGACTATCACAGAGTTTGTGTTTAAAACTACGTCATAACTGTTTAGTGAACAATTTCTTTGTGTTACATAATTAGAGTAAATGAAAAAGACGAGTAGAAGATTCTGTGTTCTATCTAGATGCGGATACAGGCACGTTTACAAGTTTCTTTTTAGGCAAATCATAATTATGCAGGATAAAGTCTAGTCTGAAGCGGAAGAGAACGACACTGGACATTCGGTTCTAGAATTTCTAACATTTATTTCATTTGGCAATGTGTGCCAAAGTTTAATGGAGGCAGAAGATCGCCAATACCATTCATAATTTTGCAGAATAACCAAAGACTGTATATCGAATAAATCATGTTTTATCACAATGAAGTAGCTATTTTTCTTCAAGAAGAAAATAATAGTCCGGTCTAGTTTTTTACAAACTTTAACGTGGGAAGTATCTCTCAAAATCCTTAAAATAGCTCGTTCTACTTGATATTAGAGAATGTTGCGTTGTTTTAGACCAGTCTCATCCTATATGGATAAATGACACAAAATAATTAATTTTTTCTAATATAAAAGCATTGTAAATCAAGAGCTACTCCTGATAAAGTTTGGCTTTCAGCCTTCCAGTACCGAATAACTTGTTTGCTAGCTTTTACTTTCGTGAATTAAGGACAAATATGACCCTGATTGTCCAAATAACGGTTATACATGCGATTTACCTGACAATCCTTTTGCTACACCACTTAAGCACTCGAAAAATGGTCAACGAATCGATTATATTTTGTATCATGCTCGAAACAGTAAGTCACTATCTTTTCTCATAACTTTATCATGAATCTTTTTTCTTTTTAAGATAATGTCAAATGCATTGAATCATATACGACATTAAATAGAATTCCGAATAGCCGTTTATGTTATTCTGATCATCTTGCTGTTTATTCTCTATTGGAAATTGATGAAAAAGTAAAATTTCAAGATATTGTTTCTAGACAGAATAATCGTGAACAAAATGATGATGTATTAGACAATGAAACTAGAGATTTATTGGAGTCTGCTGTTTTAATTATTAAAGCAACAGTTGAACGTATTCAACGTGATCGTTTATGGTACGGTATCATTGCTCTGATATCGTTAATATTTTTATTTTTGTTTAATGGAAATCCAACAACAAATTCTATCTACTATTCAATATTAATGTTAATTAAAAACTTGCTGTGTTTAATAGTTATAATTGGTGGAATATGGCTTGTGGGTTTGGGAAAACCACATGAACGTAACGCGTTAAGTTCAGTTAAAAATGCTATGTCTATTCGTTTAAAGGCACCACAATTTTTCCATTAACAATTTGAGTTTGATAAAAAAGTATGTACAATTTTTCTCGACATGTCGACCAAAAAGTTAAAGCAATATTTTCTGTAGAATTGTATATATTAATACAGCATCTAATTCAAATTTATTTTCCTTGATATAAATTGATATTTTTAATTATTTTCATTGATGTTTTTTGTTTTTTGTAGAAGTGCAATAAACATATTTATGCTTGACATATAATTTGTGGTTTAATCGATTGTTTCGAGTTTAAAATAGAGACAAAAAGAGAGTTTTCAACGATATAATACCCGTTCATCTCTAGTAAGCGTTTTTGTAAGTGTCATATTACTCACGAGTGCTCGCTTCAAGTACACAAGAAGGTGATTTGAATCATATACGATTTATTCTTGGTGTAAGTTTTGTCTGTGTGTCATTTAGCACTACTTACAATATTTTTGGATATTAGTTCATTTGCTTCGCTTGGATTGAGAGTTAATATTGAATAATACTGACCATATTTTAGGATAAGATGGGAAACTATATTGATGAATTAAGATAGTCTGCTAACTCTATGCTTTTCATAATTAGTCGGTACCTTTGGACTTTGGTTTTCTTCTCGGGAAAAGGTATCTCAGCTAGGCTTAGGAAGTCGTTTATCAGCAAACTTCTTTGCCATATTATTAATTAACCATTATTGTGATTTATTTTACTTTTTCAATTGGGTTAAAAATGTTTAATTTTATTTACAAAGTTCGATGGTACGTTAAATTCACGATAATTTTTAGATTATTTTGAAATGGTCCTGTTTTTCCTCGTAATTGGTCTAACGTTCACTATACTGTTTGATTTATATATCAGTTCCACGAGATTTTATGCTATATTTTCGGCATTTTTACGCCTTCTATGCATTATTATTGCTCTCGTCTATCGATCTATTTATGATAATTATGACAGAAAAGAAGAACAAAAGAATACGAAAATAAAACGTGGAAAATTTTGGACTCAATTTAAAAACATTTTTTTAATTATTGGAACATTAATGCAAAGTTCAACAATTTATTATCTTCTGTCATCTAAAGAACAACTCTCAATTTACAAATGGGTATTATTGACGTTATTTCAAATGTCCATGCCGTTATTCACTTATCTATGGATCAAAAGAATTGAAAAAGAAGATTTAAGCTATTTACAAAATATTTGGTTTGAAATCTTTGCAGAAAAACAAGATTCTAACAGTAAGATTATCTCTATGTAAGATTATCCTTTATTATATTGATATTTACTAAAAATAGTAAGAATTTTCAAATGATTTCCTTACTAAACATACCTTCTAAGTTTAAAAGCTTAAGGTTCAATTAAACAAAAATAAAACATATTTTTTATTTTCTCTATGATTAACTGTTGACTCATTACAATTGCTTTTTTTCGTTCTTTTTTTATTAGAACAAATAGACACTTATGTTTTTTTTGGCAATCAAATACTCGATTATATGTTTGAAACAGATTTCTTTTCACATACACATGCCTAATAGAAAGCAATAGAAATAATATTTTGTATTAGAAGTTATTTTGAGAAATGATACCCCCTGTTATAAACTATAAAGATAACTTTTGATAAAAACAAAATGGCTCCTGGAAATTATCAAACAATGGCTGATGGTGATAATGAAAATGATTTAGCCAATAACAAACTATCAAAAAGTAACACATACAAATTGTTTTTTTAGAGAAAGATTTATTATTTCTTAAGAATAGAGATCAATTTTTAAGCTTGCTAAGATTTTAAAATTAGATTTTTTTACCTCTTCAAGTTGATTTTTTATAATTTCTGTATAGGATGAATTATGTTCTCTTCTAGTTACTTTTAGAATTCAAGCTTATTCTGTCAGTGTGTATAAATTACATTGCTAGCAATAACATTTCTAACCTTTTCATATTTCGGCTTATGCTAACGATTTTCTGATAAAAAAAATTTGAATAATTTACTTTATCGATTGTTTTCTATCTAACAAAAAAAAAAAAACAATGCAAAAGTGATGTTGAATGTACCGATGACTTCTCAATTTCTTTTGTATTTCATTATAGTTATAGTTGAATTTTACGATGAGATTTTTTTCCTGATATTTGAAATACGATCTCTACTTCTACTTATCTATCGATAGTGTAAATTTTGTTATCTATTGCAAAAAAGAAAAAAAGAAGAAATGTCGATTTACAAAAATGCGTTCATCCCATTTTTATCTGTTTTTCAAGTTTCCATCCGTCTTAGAATTATAAAAGTAGACTATAATGAATTTTTTGCTTCTCATTTGTCACTATTACATGGACAAAATTATAAAATTTTAATTTAACCAAAAATTAAACATCTAGTGGACAATTTTAGATTTTGTTTTGTTTTGTTTCATTATTTATTAATAATGAAAAAATTGAGAAAAACAGGTACGAATTTAAGTCTAATTTTAAAAATAAAACTATTGAATTGTTGATGTATAAAACATAGCTTGTTAGTAATGTGTTGTTAATATATTGTATAGCTATGAATGTTTTAAAATAATATTTATACATAATTTTAATTATTGTATATCCGCTTTCCCATTATTTATTGTCCGACTTTTCAACAAATATATTTTAATATTTTCTCACAATTTATAATTAGTTTATCGCATGGTTTAGTGTCATTATATGTTTTTATAAGATTTAAAATTTTGAATGTTAACTGTTTTTTGATCATTTGACTTATAGTCAATAGTAGACTCTTATTAAAACACAGTTATACATGTGTTTTATCCTATGGTGTGTTTATTGTTTCTTAGTTTGTTCTTAGTATGTATGTTATAAAAAAATCTTTTGAATTGAATATCTAAATTTTTCTTTTTCTCTTTTTTCAAAAGATTCAAAAACTCATCAAAAGCATCAACGACGCGTATTGAAACGTTTATTTCGATATTCTCTTCCCGATTGGAAATTAGTATCCGTTGGTACTGTTCTATTATTGGGCGCTGCTTTATGCAAGTAACAATCTTTTTGAAATGCGAGAACCATAGAAATTTCTAAAAACATAAATTATTTTTCATTTTAGCTGATGTATTTGTACCATTATATACCGGTCGATTGTTGAGTAGTGTTGCATTCAAAGAAGCATGGCCTGAATTTAAACAAAATTTGATTATGTTTGTTATTGTCAATTTTTCTCAGTAAGAATTTTACATTGTTATTATCATCATTGTTTATCTATTTATGGTTTTGTAGAGGTTTTTTGGGTGGCTTTCGTATTGGAGTGTTTGCAATATGTGTTTCACGTTTGAATATGCGACTAAAAACAAAATTATTTCAATCATACCTTAAACAAGAAAGTAGGAAGCCATTTCAATCTCTTGTATTATTTAATCTATATTTTTTTTATACCTTTAGTTGGATTTTTTGATACTCATGAAAGTGGCAAGTTATTATCGCGATTAAATCAGGATACTCAAGTCATGAGTTCTATAGTAGCAAATAATATAGCTCAATGCGCTGGTGCCTTGGTAAAATTTGGTATGATCTTCTCTTCTCATAAGTTTAGCTTAGTTAGATATAATAATATGATCGCTTCGTTTTAGTCGGAACATTAATTATGATGATTAAACTATCCTATCATCTTACAATAGCTTGTTTAATTGGCGCACCCTTGATATTAATAGTTGCAAAAATTAGTGGAACAGCACATAGAGTAAGTATGATACATTTGAATGATAGTTAAGGTTTCAGAAATACAAACGTTGAGCAGAAAATTGTTTTCGTTGAAACTGATTCAACTTATGTGTATTTCGAAATTTTTAGTTGATTTTCACTTTTGGGTGAAAATCTCGATAATTTTTCAACGTGAAACTTCAAAAAAATTAAAGTACTCGGATAGGATAGAAATACACATAAGTTGATTCAATTTTTGATCTTTGATAATATTTGTATTACATCAAAGTTGAGGTTTGGTGAAGAAAATTGAGAAGTACGGGCTGAATGCCGACTTTTTCGCCACTGATTTAGAAAGAATGAATTTTTCCAGCAATGAAACAAAATTTTGCCAAACCGTGATATAGTTTTATTCTCTGTCGATTGACGAATCGAATGATATATGAAAGATGCAAATAACTCTTGAGGCAAAAAAGGGGACAGATTTGCAAGATCCAGAGATCAGTGTGTACTTGCAAGGCCCTATTGGAGCTTGTTGAACCAGAGAGTTACGGTGAAATTCGCTCGCTACCTAGCTTATCGTACTCAGTTTTTGATGCTGAATTCGAATAAAGTAGTTTCAAAAAAGTAGAGTCAGCGCAAACAAGCGCGAAATCTTGAATTTTCTTGAGATTCATCAGATTTTGCGTTTTTTTAAAGATTTCTCACCCAGAACATGTTTGAAAAAAATTGTAAATGACAGGCATATTCGGAATCAGCTCGACGAGCTCTATCGAACCATGTATAAATCAACGAAAATAATTTTCTACCCAACTTTTACAATTCCGGCACCTTACGATAAGCCGTTGTGTTTTTAGCGCGTATCTGAGAAAGTGCAAACTTTATCTGCTGAAGCATCAGAAATATGCGAAGAAACAATACAAACCATTCGTACAGGTAAAAATCGTAGAATTCTGTTAGAAGTCACATTGTTCTAGTGCATATTTGGTCGTTGTAGTAAGAAGTTTTGGTAATGAAGATGGCGAATTGAAAAATTTTATTTCAATTTTACGTCAAGCTTACAAAATATCTCTTATTCAAGCAGCAATATCAGCAGGTCAAAAATGGTTTGTAGAGGTAATTTCATAACATGATGCTTTTCTTTGTTTTTGTGTATGCAGTTAGATTTTCTTATGTAAACGTTCTGTAAAAACATTTTTTTCGCTTTTAGTTATGTCAGTTGGGTATGAGTGTCGTTATGTTATCATATGGCGCAAAATTAGTACGAGATAATAAAGTGGCGGGTCCAGATTTACTTGCGTTCGTTATTTATCAATTGACACTCGGTGCTATATTATCGGTATACAAATAGAATTATTCTCATAGTTTAAATAAAATAAATTGTTGGCTCTAATTTTTAGGATATATCGCAAATTTATACGTCAATGATGTCAGCAGCGGGAGCAAGCGAGGCTGTATTCGACTATCTAGATCGGAAACCCAAAACGCTCGTCGGTAATAATCTGCAACCAGACGAATTTCAAGGAGAGATTGAATTTCAACAAGTATCACTAAACTATCCGGCACGTCCAAACGAAATTGCTCTTGATGTACGATAAATCTTTAATCTATGTTTTTTATGTTCAAAGAGTATTCGAATTTCAGATGCTTTTTATGGTGGAATATTTTTAAACACCCCATCGGCTCCTTTGTAAATACCTAGTTTAAAAGACTTTGTTTTTGTTTAGAATATTTCATTCAAAATTGCATCCGGTCAAATTTGTGCGTTCGTTGGTCCAAGCGGATCAGGTATGGAGCATCATTGAGCCGTATTTATTACATGCAGATCTTTTTAAATTAACAATATTTAGGTAAATCCACTTGTATCAATCTTCTGGAACGGTTTTATGATCCAGGTATGGGAAAAATACTTATCGATGGGTAAGCTATATATATTTGTTCGACAATATAGTTTAATCGATATTTTTCTCTCGTTGTAGACACGAAATTGCAGATTTTGAGCATAAATATTTGCATAAAAAAGTAAATCATGTTCAGCTAATATTTTCTACAATTCTTTAAATGTTTTTAACTTAGATCGCCATGGTTAGTCAAGAACCGGTATTATTCAATCGATCAATTCGTGAGAATATTGCCTATGCATTGGATGATGAAGTTAATAAAGAATTATTAACTGCAGAAATAATTGACGCAGCTAAATTTGCCAATGCTCACACATTCATTACTGAGCTAGTAGATGGTTATGACACACAGTGCGGTCAAAGGGGTGGACATTTGAGTGGTGGTCAAAAACAGAGATTATGTATATCTCGTGCAATTATTAGAAAGCCAACCATTCTTTTATTAGATGAGGCAACGTCATCCTTAGATCCAGTAAATGAACGTTTGATTCAAGATGCTTTATTCGAAAATAAGAAAGAGAAACGAACAATCATTATATCGGCGCATCGTTTGAGTACAATTGAAAAATGTGACAAAATATTTGTTATTCATAAAGGGCGTTTGGTTGAACAAGGCACCCATGATGAATTACTGTTGATAAATAATGGCGTCTATCAAGAACTTGTAAGACGACAAAAAATGGATTTGAATGAAAATGAAAAAGAAATAGAATGAAGAATGCAAGATTCTTTTACACTCTGTAATATATTTTGTATCTATGTGTTGTATTTTAAATTACTATGAAGTTTTTGCTCGCAATATTTCATAAGTTCAAATAAATCTTTACCAAAATTAGACCATTTATACGGTTCATTCAATGAAAATCATAGAACCTTCTTCACTAATGTCATTTTATGGCGAATACTGGATTACTTGAATGTACTAATCTCGTCAAAGAGAAACTTTAGTGCTAGACATATCTCAGGAGTCCATTATTCGCCAGTTTGACTCTATGCAAGTTGAAGTAATTATTTCTGATGAGTGAGAAGAGGTAAAGGAGTATCCTCAAAATATTTGACTGATTCTATTAAATACTGATATGATTTAAATGTTATGTCACAATTAGAACAGTCTCCTAATGAATTTTCAAAATATAATGAAATAGGAAGTAAATTTTGTTTAAATGAAAGACTTAAAACTCAATCTTCTTATGTGTAAAAATAAATACGTCCTTGTATGTGATTTTCTCTGTTATCTATGCATTTTTTATTTGTGTTTTCTCATGGCATTAATCAAACAAATTGGTTTTTAGAAGTAATCCAGTGGATACAAAACCCCCCGTAAAATAAGTCAATTATCAACAGTACTAACTAAACTCCGTCACACCTTATGAAAAAATGGAGTTTTAATGATTTTTTTCTCTAACAGTTAGGTGTTATGCAACGAAAAAACGTGATAAAACAGTGAATGTTCTTTCCTTTACTAAGACGTGCCATAATTGCAGACCATTTCTAGTTCTATTTTATAATAAAAAAATTAAGTTATGCTAAAAAAATCAACATTTTTCCTTCCTTTATCATGATTCCTGAATCGAGTTGAAAAACTTGTTCATAATTTCCCAGCCTACATTATATATTTGTCGCAAAAAGAATGAAACAGCAGAACTATCATAATTATCTAACGCGGAAGTGTGAAACAGAACAAAAGAGAAAAAAATGAATGTAGGCAGTACTTGAGTATAATGTATGCCCCATATGATTTCTGTTTTGTCTTTTTCTTCTTCCTCTCTTACGTGGTGATCATCACCGATCATATTAGGTCTAATCTAATACATCAATTTACTTCATCCGCTTGGAAAATAATCTCTTTTAAAATGTAAGTACTACAGACATTCGGTCTTGATTAAGAAATTCGTCGAGTTTAATAAATAACTGTCTGCTTCTTCCACATAAAATGATCAAATACACTTTAAATTCACATTAAACGAACATGTGGCTTAAATAGCTGACATATTGTTAAGCACTATCGCATGTTTTTTAAAACGACAAAAAAATGCCAATTAATTGCGATAACGCATCCGGTTTAGTGCTAGGTTAGCTGCAGGTATTAATTGTTTCGTGCAATTCTTGTTTACTTTTGGCGTTATAATGGTTAGAAAGAATTTTTACAACTAATGCCAAGCTAACACTCAGACTTTTATTCGCTTCATTAACGCTCAATAAACTTCACTACTATAACTTTGAAACACGACTCAAATTAAACTCTTTCTCAAACTGCTAGATTTCAGATTAAATTAGAAGTATGAAAAATTAAATTCATAAAACATTTTTGACAAAAAGAAAAGACTTTCTTAGTTCAAACATTTCAAATTTTCTGAGAGATTGTCAATGAGAATTTCAAATTATTTTTGGATGAAAAGATACGATATCATATGACTTAGGTAAGTTATAAATAATCATGCGATAAACAACTGTAAAACTTTTAGCAGATAAGCACCATTTCAATTATTTCTGAGCTTCAATGATTTTCAAATTATAGATGGTCTCATATCTCACATTTTTATCGGTTTTAGACTTGGAATTAGAACCACCATGCTTTATCTTAACGAATGGAACCAAAGAATCAGAACCGTTGTTATCTGAAACCAATAACAGAGCATTCCTATTGATTAAAACATACATAAGATGTTTTGATGTTTATTGTAGGTGACGTGATAACTTGAAATAGAACTCCCAGATGTTGATCAGTAGCTTAGTCCATGTTAACAATCTCAAATTCCATTTAAGGTCTGTTTCATATTTTATTTGCTTCTTTTGAGATTCAAGACATTTTTAACAGAGAAAAATTACGAATTTTTTTGTCAATTTTTTTTTGTTTTGCTGAAGAAAAAATAAAGAAAACTTTTCAGTTGTGGAGTTCATCTTCAGGACTCCATGCAGCTTACGATAATGTTGATCATCAATGTGAAAATTATTGAATTGAATAAAAAAGTTGGCCAAGTGCACGTGATGTCTGCTATTGAGAATAATGAAGACGTTTTAAAAACGTTAAGAAATCTTCATCTATGATTTCCGTTGCATTGTGTCTTCTTCATGATCATCTCAGCGAATATAGATATCTTTCTTCTCTGTCAACACTATAGTTCATATACAATTGTTTAATAACAATATAGCAAATTAGAACCCTTTTTATCTGTCATCATTGCGTCTTTTTAAAAAAACTATTTAGTGTAAAAAAAGAAAGTTATTTCCTATTAAAAAGCTCTATCTCCATTGATGTTTTTTTCCATCTCATTTTTTTTTTATATTAATAAAAAAGTAATAATACAGGAACTGAAATTCAATGCTTTTTAACAAGCATACAGCTAATTTGTTTTAAAAAATTCGATTACCAATTGAAAAGAAGCTCTCAAAAATGCTCTACTCACATTTGAAAGATGGTTTCCTCTTCTATTTCAAAGATTGTATTGCAAATATCTTCTGCACTATTTAATAGACTAATGATCAAGCTGTCTTAAAAAGCTCTATGAGAATAATGTGCCCTCAATTGCACGATGTACAAGCTCAGTTTTTTTTTCAATTCTATGTAAATTTTAACTTGTTCTAAATATATTTTTTTCTCTTTTACAGTTTTCCAAGGAATAGACCACTAAGGGTATCTATTCCTTGACAGAATAAATTAATGATCGAATACGCTGTCATAATTCCTTCTCACTTTTTCTCAATTAATATCGGCCTTTCGGTAAGGCTATCGTTAATATTTCAATTTGTGAAAGATACACTTTTTTGGCTCCTCTTATGCAAAAGCGCAATATTGAATCCTTTACTAAAAACAGGGATTTATTTAAAATAAATTACATATATAATACACATGTAATTGATAACAAATAAATACATTTTTAATGTGCTTTGATATAAGCTTTATTCTTCCAGAATAAACGTACTTTTCTATAAGTCCTGAAAATATGTGATACAATGTTAGAATTTGAAACATATTTTATTTGCACTTTATCAACTGACGAAATGATCATATACCTTAACGGAACGATATGGCCTATGTTCATTACGTGAAGCGTTGATGTCTCATGAAATCAGAGGCTTCAAATACATTCACGGACATAGTTTTTCTGTGATACAAAGCATTCAAGCGAAATGAATCGGTATTTGCATGTCGTTTGAACAGTATTCTAATCTGTTCTCACCGGTCTATTTCCCACGTGTGTTGAGAAACTATTTTTTTGTTTTCAAAAAAAGAAATATGTTGTAATCGGAAGCTTTTTCTCTTCATGTTTTAACGGTTCCTATAGTGTGTATTTAGAATTCTATTGTTTCTTTTCTGTCAAGTAAAATATCAGCTGAAAAAAAAAAACATCCAAAAAATAGATTTCTTCTTTCGTGGCTAGACTACATATGTTATACAAGATCAGAAATCATGTTAAGTTTCTTAAAACGCGATGTCCTACAAAACTCACTAGAGTTTTGTGTTTTTTTTATTAAATAAACGAAGAGAAAAAAAAAGGAAAGATCCTAATAATTATATTTCCACCTGATTATTCTAAATATTTGAGAATAGGTCAGGGACAATCTCTCTCCTCCCTCTTTTTGTTCTTCAAAAACAAAATTTCTCTTTTTTTCTTACTTTCATCAAAATATAAGAGTGACATAAGTGTACGTGTGTGATATAAATCTATGAAAAGGTTTTAAATACTATTATTACTAACACGAATACCACCCTGTACGTCATTGAATATGTAATACCTACTTGTTTGTCACTTGTTACTTTCTCTTTTTTTTTTTTGCTTTTTTTCTTTTAAGGTTAAATAATATGAACATTTTTTTTAAGTAAAAATGAGAAGAGATTTTTTTTTAAATGCAAGTATGGTCGATTGAATACAAATATAAAAGTAAGATTTAACTACTGATGAATAATTTCGACTGTTCAGAAAATATGTCATATGGACACTTAGATAGAATTAGAAGATTCACTTTTTTTTGTTTGAGGAAATTAAGAAATACTACAGGTAGGATCAGTTCACGTTATTCCTAAATTTAAATCGAAAAATTTATTAAAAAAATCTCAAACCGAAACTAATTTCACATTTGAGAAGTACTAATCTTATGACTTTCATGCGAAAAGAGCTAAAATAATATATATATAAAAGTAGAATTTGTCAGTAACGTTTCAGTATAATTGACAGATTTCTGAATACTAGTAATTAATTAATGATGTATTAGCCTGAAGAAAAATGGTCTTACAAAGATTTCATTTCCTAGTCAATTATTCAACTAAATCTAAATTACAACTTGAAATGTATAGCAAAATTTTATAGAAATGCAAAATAAAAGCTATAGTAAGCTCTCTTCCGGCTACTAAGGGAGTTTCAATTAAGGTAAATAGTTCTACTATTATTAGATAAGATTTTGATAATGTCACGTTATTAGAGAAATATGAATAAAATATGATATAATTATGTGATTTCAATGATTTGAGGAAATCTAAGCAGTACTCAACATATCAAATACAAAATACATCGTTTCTACATTTCCGTTTCTATTTTTCTTCTAAACATAACATTTACCGTTGATGTTTCTATATGATTAATAATTTACTTGTTTTGTATAAAGACGAGATAGATAACAGATTATACTTTGCCATTATTCTTGTCTGCCGATTATATAGACGCATCTACCATAGTCTTTCTTTCTTTTTATTTATTATGAAATGAAATGATGATTATATATATTTGATTGAAATGTTTTTAATGGTAAAGAAAGATAGCAGTATACAAAAATCTATAGTTTTGATGCAGTTCATATTCTTCTTTTATTGTTCAGGTTTTTTGTTATTCTGTATAAACTATTTATATACAGTGAATTATCATGAACAAATCTTCACTATTTTGTCTCATGATGATAACGAGAGTTGCGGTTTGAAAAGTTGATTAGAACTATAGAGATTTATTCTTTTCCCGAAAAATAAAAATTATCTATACAAAGTGATTTGATGCTCAACTATAACTGATCAACGTTTTGTTTTTTCACTATTTATTCTACAACACGTAATAAAATCTATCCAACAAGAACAAGTGAGTTAAAATATCTGCTAATCTGTACTGATTGTATCTTTTTTTTTCTTCTTTTCTTTTACTCTCTCATCACTCGAATCAAAAACACCATGAGAAAAGAAATACTTTAACCTTGATGAGTGTGTTGAAGAGTTTCTGAAGCGGTGCTTAACTTTAAAAATACTCTAATAGTTCAGAATATTGGAAGATGATCATTCTTCTATTTCGTTTGAATCTCTTTTTAGAAATAACATCAAAATATAAAAATATATTTTTTTTCTTCTTTTTCGAACTACGCGAATCCATAATAGTTTTATGTGCAAGAACGAACAGTTGTTACATTTTTTAATGTCATCGATGACGTACTAAAGATTTTTGTCAAAGTCTGTTTTGTCGTTTTTTGAAAATATACATGGTAATGAATAAAGGACTGTAATAAATTTCATTATACAATAGGCTTATTTTTAACTTTTTAGATTGAAAATTATAAATTTGATACAATTCATAATTTCAATACTATATTTATTTTATTAATTTGTGTTATTTAAAACCAATAAGAGTGTATATGTATGTTAAAAACAACCAAACAAATAATAAACTCGTTACTCTCTTATCAGCCTTAGAAATCTGTTGTGCGACAATGTCGATATGAAAATATATAAATTCTCTTTTTTCCTATGATGTTAGAACAACAAACACGAATACTGTCATTATTAATGAAAAAATTGCGTGAAAAAGAGAGAAATATATTCTTGTCAACAACAGAAGAAGAAACATATAGATAAGAAATGCCATAGAGTTGTCGATATAAGCATGAACAAATAAAAATGAATTATTTTTCTGTTTCCTTTATATATGGCCGAAACATAATATGCAAATTGGGCTCGCTCTATCTCAACCTTTATATATATCTGTTTACCCAAATTATTACTAAAAAATAAGTTTTAATCATTATATACTATCCGTTAGAAAACCATAAAATGCGATCGAAAAGATACATTTTATCATATTTCCTAAGCAGATGAAATTCACGAGTGAGTCAATAAGTTTGATAAAGGATCTATTTTTTCTGATGGACGAAATGTACAACTGTCAATATAATGAATAGTTCTTTTTCCCTAAAACATATATCTTGATTTTGGTTAAAATTTCTAACCATCAAATTAAAGACATTTTTTCTAAAGTTATTAGTTTATATCTTGTTTCATCGCATATTATATGTTTATATGTAAAAGTATGTTGTTTCGATCTGATAAGTTGAGATTAATTCAATGTAGTGTAAAAAATAGAATATTAAAACACTATATTCACATTGCTGTAGTAAAAATAGAGAAAATGGATGTATTTTAGTAAGTGAAAACATCTCTGTTACAGTCTAATTAAAATTAAATGTAAGTTAGATTTCAAAGAATGTGTATATTTTCTTCAAAAAGTTCAAAATATATTGACTTTGAATCTGTTCAGTACATATAATTTTCGTGTTTTCAGAAAGGAATTCCATTCATTTGCATATGACGTTAAAAGCCAAGGACGCTCGTTTCTTATGCGTAAGAGAACGAAAGAGAGAGAGAGAGAGAGAGAGAAAAAGAAAGGAACAAAATATTTGTCATTCTTTGTACTACATGATATCTTTTTGGAAATCAGGCGAACGAAAAAAAAATAGAATGTAGAAAAACAATAACAATAAAAAATATTTAAGAAATAAATGATGATGAGCATAAATGAGTGAACATGTTTTTCTGTCAAATGTCAGCCATTAAAGATGGATGAACGTCTGACATGAATTTTTAAAGAAATAACTATGTCTCTATGAACGAGTGAAAGTTTGTGGACACAAAATGAATGTACTTTTTGAGTAAACAATAAAGCATTTGTAATTGATGATTCGTACAAGTTCTTAATTTTGAAATTAAATCAAAATTTTATTTGATAGAACATGAGTGACAGCGATCGAATTATAACAGTTTCAGACAATTCAACAAATGTACCTGTATCTGATTATCATCGAAACGAAAGCAGACAATTACCGTCAGATGATAGTAGGAGCATCGTCTAAATGGTAGAGTACGACGAACATTATTATTACTTTCGTTTAGATCGATATCGAACGCTATATGTTGGTGCACACATGCCATTTACTCCGACTGAAAGAAAACGAAAAGCGAAGAAAAGAGGACGTGGTTCATTCATAAGAGAATCGGATGGAACAAAAACAGACAACACGCCAACAGGTTCTTGACAATGACACTTCTGGTATGAGACGATGATAATGTTTTTTTATTCATTTCAGAACATCCAAGTCAGCGTGTACAGTTTCTTTTGGGTGCACCAGAAGACGAGGATGATGAAGACGAAGAACATAAACCTCATGATTTATTTATTGAATTAGATGAACTTGTGTCGCCATCGCCAAACGACGCTGCTTCTGATTCGGAAGTTGTTGAGCAAGGATGGAAAGAAACAGCTCGGTAAATATTTGACTTTTAGATTTCCTGTTGATAATTTCTATATTAAACGGGACACGCATGTCTTTAGATGGGTGAAGTTCGAAGAAGATGTTGAGAGTGGTGGCCGATGGAGCAAACCACATGTGGCAACATTATCATTACATTCATTATTGGAACTTCGAAAATGTCTTCTAACGGGAAGTGTCATGCTGGATATGCATGCAGAAAATCTTGGAACTATAGCCGGTCTGTGTCTTTAAAACATTAACCCAGCGCTTCATTAGATGCATTGCCCATATCTTTACAGACATGATTTTGGATGATATGGTTGCGGCTGATTCTCTTCCACAAGATAAACGACAACAAGTTCGAAATGCATTGATGTTAAAACATATCCATCAACACGAAAAAACATTTCATAAACATTTACATCGTGAAGAAGTCAAAAAACCATTACCATTCACCCGTTCATTAGCCGAATTTTCACGTAATCGATCTCAACATGACGTACCAAAAGTGAGTAGTCATGAACAAATGGCACCATCACAGACAATACCTTCATCGCCTCAATTACCTACGATTCCGCAAAACACAATATCACAAGGTAAGATAAAAAATAATTAGACAAAGTATGATTTGAAAATATTTATTCTTTATTTTACAATTCGGTAGACACATCAGCAGAGAAGTTCTTAACAGGTAACTGACGGACAAACTGACGTTGTGATTACCGTAACCAATGTTGTAATCACAAATTAACCCGATTCTCACATTTTTTTAACCTATATTTCTAATAAAATATCCAATGCAGACTTTAAATTTAATATTAGATCATGCTTTTAAGTTTTCAACTGTTAGAGTTTGCAAAATGATGCGTATATTATATTGCACAGCTAATACATTATATCATTGTGCTTCCTAAGCTTTTCAAAAGAAATTACCCAAAGTAACCTTAAAAATAATATCAAATTTAAAGAATTTTAAAAGACAATTGGTGTCATCTACAGACGTTTTCCTTATCCTCATACCATTTTTTTAAAGAATTTTACTTATGAGGAAACCACATGCAGTATTCTCTCGCTTTTTCTCGGAACATACTTAGTTATGAGCAATTTTCCATACTGATCAAAAAAGCTGATGATTTGAACCTACAGGGCTTATTAAAATCGTTCTTCCGTAATTGGGTCTCCAGAAACTCATTAAGGGTTCTCAATTACGCGCGTTCTTCTATAGCCAACTTTTACGGTAGCGCATTGGGCCACCACTACGTATGAATTTTCAAAACTAACCAATGTGTTTTTTCAAGTTTATTCTTGGTTTTCTTGATCGATTCAACGAAAAGTTTGAACGTTTTACCTTCTTTGATAGTAAATATCTTTTAAAACCCTAAAAACATGTTCAATGGTTCTGAAAGTTTATATATAACGGTAATTTGATGTGCTGATCATAGCAGAACGTATCTAACTGAGAATCCTTAAGAACCTTTAGAGATTCGATTCTACGATCAGCATCAAAAGTTGCTTATAATCAAGTATGTTCCGAGGAAAATCCGAGCGGATCCTTGGCATTGTTTCCTTACCCATGACATAATTTTGATGCTCTAACGCATGCGTTAAAAAGCTTTTTTTTCAGAAAATTCCTTTTGAACGATTCAATTTTCAAATATAATCCGTAATAACGTTTCTTCCGAGTGGTAGCGAGTTAGATCCGGTTAAATATGATTCTAAGTAATTTAACGGATTTCTACACATCTAAGTTAATGAGTTCACGTACATTCATATTTTATTCACACACACAAACGAATTTCAGCGAAATAGTTGATTTTAACTGGTTTGAATGAGTGCAAGTATCGAACGCATCTCTAAGCCTTCTGAATATCAACGCGTTCACATTCGTTATTATTAAAGTTATGAAATAATTTACTTATACTAAAACATAACGAATTCAAACACGTTAATTGTAGGTCCTATTTATCCGTTTCGACGCTTTACATTTCTGCAACTCGTTCCGATAACGTTAAACTATCACATTTAACAGGTTAGAATGCGTGAATTTTCAAAAAATCGATGATATACGGTGTAGTTGCATTTAAAAGAAAAGAATACATATACATTTCTGAATAAAAATTTGTTAGAACTCGTTGAGCGATGACGCACAGGAATGCTTAATTGTACAAATCGTGAATTTCTAATCACCGTTTTGTTTTGCATGATCAACTCCTGTGTAAATACAACGAAGTTGTCGGGTACGGGTAGAGCAGTTACGGGTATGGGTTCTATTCTTTTTTAATTTACCCGAAAATCGGAAGGTTCTAGTCGAAAACCCACAAAACTTTAATGAAGAAGTACAGAAATTTAGTTAAAATACATGAAGGTTTAAAAAAGGATTACTTGAGAACATAATGATAATTTGACATTTTCAGCCAAAAAAACAAAAGTTTTTAGCTGGAAAACAGAAAAGAGAAAATTTTTAGGCATAAGTCGGGTACGGGTACGAAAATGGTACCCATGCATATCTCTAATGTATGAGGGAAGTAGGAACGGCCACTCCCTTATTCAGAATTTTCCTACGGGAACCGTCTCCGCCTTAGAATACCTTCTTTTTTTATTAAAGTTTTATTTCTGTTGTCTCGGAAGCCTTTAGGAAAATACTGAAATTCGTACTATCTCGGAGGATTTAAGAAAAATTCTGCTCCTCTTTCAAAAAATCCTGGATCCACCGCTGTCTTATGGAAATACGATACATCTACATACATTCATTTAGAATCTCAGTTTTCCTGTTGCTATATATAAGTGTAAGAGACTAGTATACTACAATGGTACTAATGAACAATACTTAGTCGACCATAGCTAAGTGGATCTTGGGATTCATCAACAGAACAAAAATCTGACTTAAAAAGGAAAGAGAAATAGAAACGCAGTCTAACGTGTTAGAATTATATTTTGATTAAAAGTGTTATTCGAACGAGTATAAACGCAATCAGAAAGCTAACTCGTTCAATTTTTAAATAGTTTGAACGATTTTCGATTAAGAAGAAGCATTATCAAACGTTATAAATTCTAACTCATTATAATCACAGAGTATGAAATATAACGCGCATTAGATTTTTAAAATTCTTTCTACTCAATGAGTTTGAACGCAATTTTCATATTGTTTTATAAAACTGCGTCCGGACAAATTAGAATTAATTTACAGTCCCATATAAATTTGAAAAATAACCCATTCAAAACATTTAACTAGTGCGCACGCTTTAAAATTTTCTTTTATTTAACGGCTGCTAACACGTGTGTTAGAATATCAAAATTATTTCATGGATATGCACAATAGTTTTTGACTAAACTGTTATTTGCCTTCTTTTATTTGAACCTCATGCCTGGTTCTCTTTTAAGCCTGTATTGATCAACTGCATGATGACATAGTTCCTCTCTTTTTAAATGCTCTACTTTAGTTTTAAACCTTTTTCACAGCATAAACCAATGCACTTCGAACAATAACTCTAAACTATAAATAGCAATAATAAATATCATGATATTTTTATATTCTATTAGAGACAATATTGCTGAGAGTAGCGCTTGCATCAAAAGGGTATACTAATACATATGTAATACTTAATATTTGACAAAATGAAATCCAATTTTTTTTTCAAATTATCGATAGAACAAATCTTTTCTTCTCAATATGGTATATAATAGATTATTTCTGTAACTTTTTTTAGTGACATCCGAACGACCTCGACAGATCGATAATGGTATAGCGAATGATGAGTCAAATATGGCTTTAACACCAGTCGAATCACGAGCCAAAGTACATACGGCAAAATGATCTTTTGTGAAGATATAATAGACTTTTGTTATTTAATTTCAGCTCAATCAACATTTTATGAAAAAAATACCACCCGGAAGCGAAGCAACAAATGTTCTTATTGGTGCTGTTGATTTTTTAACAACACCCGTCTACGCATTTGTTCGTTTGGCCAAAGGAGTTCATTTGGGTATTTATTCTCTACATATTGTTCATATATGAACATATTTTTATCTAATTCTCGCTCCTTTTAGGTGACTTAACTGAAGTACCCCTTCCAACACGATTCCTTTTCATATTACTGGGGCCTCAAAATGAGCTGCCACGTTATCATGAAATTGGACGATCAATATCAACGCTGATGTCAGATGAAGTTAGTCAGTAGGATTGCTCAATTAATGCATTGACGACTACCACCTTCTCCTATTTTAGATCTTTCATGATGTTGCCTATCGAGCGCATGGTAGAAATGATTTGCTGGCAGGTGAATAAGGTGACGTAGATCATCACTCTGCGTAAACTCAGACAATAATTGATTTCATTTTTTTTACATTTTTTTCTTCTAAACTTGAAAAAACAAGATTTTCTATTCTCTATAAATACGAAATAAGATCGCTTGATTGCACGTTTTGTGGAGGATACCTCTTCGAGGATTTTTCAAAAATTATATGTTTTAATAGAAGTTTTCCCTATAAGACTTTACGTCTCATCTTTTACCATTCCTTTCACGTACTGACTAAAATGTATCAGCTAATGTGATTTAAGGGCTCCCCTCAGAAATGGTGATTTTCGGTCAAAAAATCGGTTTTGAGATACGCACGTGAAAAGATAGTCTGAAGTGTCGACTTTCAGAATCTGTATCGCTTTTGGTTACAAAAGTGATTTTTCGCGGATTTTGAGCAAGTTTTCTACGAGCCTCGAAAAATCGGATCTTCAAATAATAGTTTTTCTTGGATACTTGTACAATTAAAACTTTTCTGAACACACAGATTTGTAGAGTAAACGTTTCTGATCAAAATAAGACCTTGCATAACTCTGTATGACCTTGCATCAAAAAGTTACAGGCATTTTCCTAGAAGTCCTAAAACTGAGCATTTTATACAGCGTTTCCTCTACATGGAAGTTATACCTGAAGTGTGTCCAAAGATTTTTAATAGCGGTTTGTCGTAGAGAGCTCATCCTTTTTTTGTTTAAAAGAGGAAAAGAAACTACATGAAGTAACAAGCGCCGATTTTTGAATCAGATCCTAGTTTTTTGTCAAATAGAGGATTTAGAAAATCTGGAAGGCTTTTTCAGGTTTTGGAGATTGTTGGTTACCTGAAAAACTAATAAAGGCTTAATTAAACAAATGGAGCCTGTCAGTCCATGTAGTTAGGTGTCTAGTTTAAAATAAAACAAACCCGAACTCTCCGGCTTGAAGTATATTAAAAAATCTTGGAACACACTTCAGGGTCCTTGATCTCTGGAAAAATCCTGAACCGTAAGACTTGGAGACAAAAAAATTTTTTCATTCTCGTAACTCATTGTGCCTAACATTTATGGAAAGTTTCGTCAAGATCAGATGTACAGTGTCGGAGATAATTTCTGAGGGGGTTCCCTTCAGAAACTAAATTAACTCTTCGCTTTAAAAACTTCTTTCACCTGGAAAATACTCTATTTTTAATCATCCGGATTATATGATCTGTTCAATTTCTCGGAAATAGCTCAATTACGAATTGATACTGAAACTTATGTAACGTATAGGTATTGATGATTTCCTCGATCACGTTATCGTGTTGCCTCCTGGTGAATGGGATCCAAACATTCGAATTGAACCACCAAAAAATGTACAGAAAAGAGTAGGTATCCATTTAATTGTTTTTCCATCACTTGTCATAAAAAATGCTTCTCAAGGAAGAACGTCTTGATCGCACGAAAATTAATGGTGTAACACAAATGCTAGAAGAAGACCTTCCAGAACATGAAGCTGATCCTACTTTAGTTAGAACCGGAAAGTATGAATAGTTTTTTATACTAGTTGATTTCTGATTTCTAATCAAGTGTCTGTCAGTTAGGTTTTGTGGTGGTCTTATTCAAGATATAAAACGAAAACTCTCGTTTTATTGGTCCGACATACGCGATGCTTTCTCATTTCAATCAGTTGCTGCAGTCATATTTCTCTATTTTGCTTGTCTCAGTCCAATTATCACATTTGGTGGCCTGCTCAGTAAAGCAACTGATAACAATATGGTAACCAGCGGCTTGTATATGCTTGCAATATTCAGTTACCATTTTTTCACGTTATTTAGGCAGCTTTTGAAAGTTTATTATCCGGTGCTATATGTGGCTGTTTATATCATTTATTTGCTGGTCAACCGCTAACCATTGTGGGAAGCACTGGTCCAGTGCTCGTATTTGAAACTATCGTTAATCAGTTTTGCAAGTAACGTTTGACCTGATTTTCGAGTGCTATTTTCTTGATAAAAAAATTAGAAGTTATCAAAGACCTCAGTATTCTAGGACTCATGGATTTGACTACATGGGCTTTCGTGTATGGGTAGGACTGTGGACATCCGCGATTTTGTTGATTATGGTTATGACGGATGCAAGTTATTTGGTTAAATATATCACACGATTTACCGGTATTAGTATTCAACAAGCGAGAAAGTAATCATCATATTTCTTCGTCATTTATTTTCTAGAGGAAAGTTTTGCTGCTTTAATTGGTATCATATTTATTTACGAAGCATTCGATAAAACAATTGACATCAATAAATCTTATCCATTTCGTTTAAAAACCGAACATTTATTGCCAGACAATTGTAGTTGTATAGGAGGCAATCTTGGAAACTTAACAGCCAAATATGGATTATCATTTGATGTAAGATTTGGAGTCTCAAATATATCAAATAACGTTTCTTATTTGTTTTAGGAATGTATGAGACAAGATTTACCATTGTTATCCGGTGATACATGTCCACAAACAAAAGAGAATGCCATTCCCAATGTTTTTTTATTTTCACTTATGTTATTTTTATCCACATTTGTCATGGCCTATACGTTTAAAAATTTTAAATTTACAAGGTTTTTACCAATGGCGGTACGTAACCGAAACATAAACGTAGTCTGTTCTCTATTGGCGACCGTTTATATTTTTAGCTAAGATCAAAAATAAGCGATTTTGGTGTTGTATTAGCAATTGCTCTTAATGTTTTAATTGATTTTCTTGTCGGTATTACTACACCAAAATTAGAAGTGCCACAAAAATTTGAAACGACCTTAAAGGGACGAGGATGGTTTATAAGTCCATTCAACCGAAATCCTTGGTGGTTATCGTTGGCTGCATTTCTTCCCGCTCTGTTGGTAACGATCTTAATATTTATGGATCAACAGATTACTGCTGTTATTGTCAATCGAAAAGAAAATAAATTAAAAGTACATAAAATTTATCATATACGATTTGTAATTTGGAATTAAGTGTGAATTTTTGAAATTTAATTTAGAAAGGTTGTGGTTATCATTTGGATTTGTTAATTGTCGCTCTTTGTATTGCCATTAATTCGTTAATTGGTTTACCTTGGTTCGTTGCCGCAACTGTATTATCAATTAATCATGTAATTAGTTTAAAACTTGAATCAGAAACAGCAGCACCCGGAGAAAAACCACAATTTCTCGGCGTTCGAGAACAACGTGTTACAGGTGTGTTTGAGTACAAGAAACAGAAGGACTTTTGTTTTACTCAATATATCGTTTATTTCAGGATTCATCGTATTTTTATTAATTGGTCTATCAGTATTTCTGACAAATTTTCTTCGTTTTATTCCTATGCCAGTTCTATATGGCGTTTTTCTTTATATGGGTATATCGTCGATGAAAGAAATTCAATTAATATCAAGATTATTGTTAATGTTAATGCCTGAAAAATATCAGCCGGACATGGTTTATCTGAGACACGTACGAACAGTCCGTGTGCACATATTTACCATCATCCAACTGACATGTTTGATATTACTATGGGTTATTAAATCGGTTAAAAAAATATCAATACTATTTCCAATTATGGTACGTTATTACTTTTTCGTGAGATCAACAAACAGTTGTAAGAGTTTACATAGTATATTTACAGGTATTAGCTCTAGTGGGTGCACGTAAAGCGATGGATTACATCTTTACACAACGAGAATTATCTTATTTGGATGATGTGATGCCAGAATCAACGAAAAAAGCTGCAGAGGATCGAGGAAAAAGCGATGAAGATGATAATCCAGTATGTATACTGATATAAACCACTGATAGCAATGATATTCATCTTTTCTCATTTCAAATATAGAAAAAAAATAGTAAAGATTTCACTGGTGAAATTCGTATTCCACTTGCTGATGGAAAAATTGTTAAAGTTAATGGAGATAATGTCAAGGTAAGTGGTCATACGCATGTTTTAATCAATACAAGTAGAAAAAACTGTATATAGTTCATATTGTTATCGAGTTTGGGAGAGAATGGGCATTATTTACCATATTTAATAGGGCATATTACATGTTATGTTTTTTTTTCTTCATTAGATTGATCCTTCTACTGGCATTATAAATATTTCTGATGAAGTTGCTAAAACATTTTTATGGAAATCAATAGCAAACGTTAAAGAAACTAAAGATAATAGTAGTAATAAACAGAAAAGATCATCTGAATCGACAAAAACACGTGGATCAGGCATTAAGAGAAGGTAAATTAATAATAAAATTGAATTGTTATATGACGTTTATATATACAGCATTAACACCGAAGCCAGATACTTGTTTAGTTTACGATTTGCCACATAAGTCGAATTTCAGTTGGATGTTGAATGCCACTGTATACCAAAATGATATCTATGGGAGAGAAAGCGGACATAAACCCAACTTGCGGACTGTTAAGAGTCCATCTACGGATGAGCTGAATGTTTTGTCAGCAACAATGCCTGAAGATTTTTCTGCAATGAGGATATAATTCGATCAATGCAAATCGAAGAGTTCATTTCTCAAATTAAAACCAGACTATGAACTTTGATGTACTGTCATAAGTTTTTAAACGTCCAATGAAGCCCACAGAAGTCCAACAAAATTGCTTGGAATTTGGACTTTACGAGCCTTAAAAGCTCACTAAAATCTATTAAAGTCAACGAAAGTTCAGTTTTTTCCCGTTGATTATACCACCCTATCTAATGCATTTAGAAACACAGGTTGATATAAGCTTTATTCTTGTCAGAATACAAGCAGAAAAATAGTCCGTTATACGGCGTGGCCAGCTTACTATGCTACCGTAAAGGAGTTCCGTAACGTTTTTCCATCATTTTGTTTTGTTTATAAATCGTAAACCAAACGACGCAGACAGCTGTGACACGTCTTAAATTGAAGAAAAACTGCTATGAACATTTTAAAGCGCGTCTCAGCTCTGTAACATATCTTGTTTTGTTGTCTTCAATATTGTCAATATTTCTATCAGATCTTGAAAACAAGATATGTTATAGAACTGAGACGCGCTTTAAAATGTTCATAGCAGTTTTTTCTTCAACTTAAGACGTGTCACAGCTGTCTGCGTCGTTTGGTTTACGATTTATAAACAAAAGAAAATAGTGGAAAAACGTTACGGCACTCCTTTACGGTAGCATAGTTAGCTGGCCGTGCCGTATTTTAAACTAAAACTATCACAAAACACAAAATCAATTTTGTACGAATTGAGATTCGAACACATGAACTTTGTTTTGGAGTAAACTGCAAATGTTATAATCTCTCTCTCTCTCTTTTATTGTTTATCGCGGGTTTTGTTTTTCTAGAATCAGAAACTTGAGTCTTAATTTTATTGGCGATGATCATGAAGAACGACCGTTAATGAAAAACGTTACAAATACTCAAACTTCTACATCGCAAAGTAATCAACAACAACCAACATCTCCTATGCCATCAATTATCATTGAAAGACCAGATTCGTCGTCCGTTGTTGAAAGAACTAAAAGTATTATTTAATTAGTAGTCAAGATAACGCTATTTTAGAATCATATCGGACGTAAACAAAATAGTATATCTCGTTTCTCAACTTCTATACAATATTTATAAGTGTATATCCCGTTTTTGGTATATAATAATAATCTCGTGCATGATAGATCTATGCAAATATACTTATTCGATTTTTTTCTTCATCGTAATTTAAACGTACTCAGCTATCAAGAGCGACAAAAAACGGAAAACTCTGATATTTCATAGTTCGAACAATTTGTTCAGATTTTTGTTTACGGTACTTCAATCATGACAGTCCTTTTTTTCTTTTATATTTTGTATTTCTAAATGAATAGATTTATTTTGCAGTTTTCCTTCTGTTTGTTTTTAAGTGTTAATTGCAATTCTTCCGTTTTACTGGCTACATCTTTTTTCAGATTTCCATCATCCATACCCACACGTGAAGGCCTCCTCTCTTAGCGTTTGTTTTCGCCTTTTATGTCTCTAAATGTCTTTTGTATTTTTTATTTTTGCCTTTTAATGTATTCTTCTATTGTTTTTTCTGTAATCAGTATGTAATGTACGAATGAATGATGAAGCGTAGCCGTCTTCTGAGAAAAAAGTTTAGCCAAAAAAATTAAACAATGATACCAATAAAAGAAATAAAAGAAATATGTAATAAATTCGCTTGAGAGGTTGAGTTGTAACAGAAGAAATTTCACACATTTTATAATATTGAAATTTTTATTTATGAATTGTGCATTTCAAACGATAGAATTCACGGAATATCGAAACTACATTAAAATATATTATGAATTAAATGACACTCACTAAAAAATGTTGTTCGTTCATCGTTTTCAAAGATTCTGTCAAAATAATTTTTCGGCATCTTCTTTACCACTGTCTTTACTGAAGAATCATCTTCCCGTTTTGGTCCTTTATGATTTTTCTTGTATCTGTTATATTCGACATCTGGTATACATCTTACTTCGCCTTTTGCTGCTGATGATGATATAAGTTCAGTAACATAATTTCAACGGTTCACTGGAAACATCGTCACGAAATTTATGACTTGAAAAGATAATATTGTCCCAACGTGGCTGTAAAACGTAAATAAAATGGTTTCCCATCCAGAAATGAAAAGGAAGGGGGTTAACTGGGCCAGAAAACTTGAACCGTATTTTTTCGCTTATTTTGACTTGACTTTTGTAGAAAAAACATTTTTGCACACTTTCCAGTTGTTCTTACGGAAAACAAGCTCAAAATACGCTTTTAACGTTGGTTATTTTGAGATTCCATCAGAGGATGTCGTTGTTAGAACAAATAATATTTTTGAAAAATCCAGCATAGGTTTCACACAAACCTTGATATGAAAAAATAGCCAGTGAAAAACTGAATAAAATACTCTATAAATAATCCTTATACATAATTTCACTAGGAAGAAATTATTTTTTCAACAGTCAAATTGACCTAAAAGACGATCTCAGCGATGTTTTGAGTACCTTTTTCTCCGTATGCAAACGGGGATCCAACTTGTATTCGGTATAGAAAAATATCCCTTAATTTACTCTACAATATTCTAGATAAAGGACCTTTAACTATTACTGACCGAGTTACTTATAGTTTCTACAAGAGACAAATTGTACATAAAAGAGGTTATCGATAGATATTTCTTTTTCTTTGCAGTAAGAAAACGTGTTGAAGTACGGGGATTTTGTCGAAATGAACGTTATTCGAGCTACCTTTTCCCCTTGATGTCATAAATGTTTTATTCGGGGAGAAAATATAAACGACTAGGTAGAATGTAACTTTTTTGAATTCTGTTAGAATGGTGTGCTAAGTTGTTTTGATAAATGATTCACGATATATTTTGGTGTTACTTGAAGAAAAAGACTTTTCTATTTGAATAAGTGGATAGTGTATAAATACTATACACGACCCAACACAAAACATATCTATTGTTAATTGCGCGTTTTTTGTTTATTGACTGCTACAAGATGATGACAGAAAAATGTGATAGATGTCAAGGTTGTTACAAAATACTGGGTAATAGTCGTGTAAAAATAGTTTCTAGTACATTATTGCGAGTATTTATCTCTATCAGCACACTCTAAAAAAAAGCCGTAGATTAATCGGCCTGTTCAGGCATTACGGACTTACGCTTTTTTTTAGTCCGTAGCAATTTTTTCTGTAACGGAAGATGCTGTGAGGACCGTTCTTGCGTCAGCTGATAGAGCTCGGTGAGTTCTATTTGCAACCAACATATTGTGGGTTT
>CAJNOQ010001075.1:0-36429 GCA_905250885.1 Didymodactylos carnosus | reverse complement strand
AAGAGTTTTGTGAAACTCATATCTCATTGAAGAAACTACGTATAGAGCTGAAAGACGTCTGATTTTGATCAGAATTGTACGGGCTACAAGCTGAAGAGAGCGAAAAAGATGTTCGAAGAAGATCTTTACGGCTTTAGGTTTTCTGAAAATCCAGGCTTTGAGAAATATTTTCGGAAAACGAATCGGTTATTGAGTCTCACATGTAAACCAAGAGTCCTATTTTCGCAGACCGGTTTTAAAATCTATCAAGGGATCGAACCAATAGCCCGTGTTCTGAAGTATAAATTTATATTAAAAGATAGTTTTTAGAGTTGGTTTCTATAGGTGAAAAAAACTTAATTCTAAACGTGATGAGAATGATCGATTTGTGGTGCCATCTCTCGCACCCTCTCGAGAACGAAGCAGTTTTAAGCGACGCTATTTATACCATTATCTAGTTACATATAGACGTACAGCTGGTATAAATATCATTTAAATTTGTGACATCAACACTGTCTATCGGTAACTGTCTCCTCTCAGATGATGGCTCTTAAGGGGGTCCTTCGTCAAAAACCTAGAGAAAACGGGTTTTGACAATTTTTGAACACTCGCAGAGTACTGCAAAAAACTTCAGCTCAAACTTTAGAGGGAAATATTGGAAAAACGCTGTTTTTAGAAACTTGCGCAGACTTTCGTTGAAACTGGTTAAAAGACACATCATTAGATGCAGTTATTCACGCTGATTCCGAATCTGTGATTACTTTTTCGTTAGAGTATTACAGTGATGAAAAAGACGGTGAAAACCTTTTAAAAACCTGATTTTTCGGGAAATCTTGTTCTCAGTGGAAAACCATTTGGGCATAAATGGGCTAGTATAAGTCGTTCCAGCAAAAATTGAAGAATATTTATTAAAAGTTTCAAGTCAAATAGAGGTTGGGGTTCGTGGGAGTGCCCACTGTACTGAACAGATGTTTTGGGAAAACTCCTAGCAGCGTGAAAAAGCAATTTTTCTAAGTCAGAAAAGACACAAATAAAAAAATTTTTTACGATTCGATAGCCCAAAGCCTCAGCTTTCAGAACATATGCATTTCAATTTTTAATACCTTTGCCTTCTAAAACAGAAAAGCGCTTTTTCTGAAAGTGCCACAGAAACGACCCAAAATTAAAGCTTACCTTTCTCCGCCATCTTGAACATTTGGATCAAATTTTGTCCACCATTAAATCGGCCATCGAATAGTGTATATATGACAGTATTTGAAACTCAAAAAATCTCACTTTCGTTTTTTGCCTAATGTCCGCCTGATTGAAGACTGTGCAACCTGGTCGCGCCGTCGCTCTGTGCAGAATTTTCAGTTTATAGAAAATCAAAAAGAAATTTCTACTTTCTTGAAAATTATTTATGGAAATTCAACGGCGATTTTCTAACAAACTGGAAATTCAAGGAGGAATTTTCAGAGCATTTTCCATAAATAATTTCCAACTTTACAGTGTACCATTTCTAGTGGAAAAAGTATTTTTGAGAAAGCTTTGAGCAGCGTTTCGCTTTAAGAAAGCATTATGGAACAACAGTGTGAGAACAAACATTGTTCAGCATCAAATTCACGTTTTTTAAAGTCCAAAATACTAGTTTCTAAAGTTCAAATTTTCGTAAAACTTAATTTAAAAATTGGTTTTTACGAATTTCAAAAATTTCTTCGGTTGTTTTACGTAGAATTTGGTGCTGAACAATTTTTGCTTCCACACTTTCGTTCCATAATAGGCCTGTACCAACAAATGCAAATGCTAAAACTTTGGTCAAAAAGAGACATTTTACATTTAAAATGTTTCTTTTATCAGCTGCGCCAGAACAGAATTCTGTTCTGGCGCAGCTGATAAAAGAAACATTTTAAATGTAAAATATGTCTTTTGTGACCAAAGTTTTAGCATTAAATTTGTTGCTACAGGTCTAATGCTTTTTTTTTTTGAAGCGAAATTCTGTGCAAGGTCCTGGACGATTTTACGCTCTGAGACTCTGGCCTGAAAATCTTTATTTTTTCCGATTTTTTGATACTGCCATTCAGTTCCATACGTGAAAGTGTCTACCCTACAAAAAAATATTTTATCGGCACTGGTTGTGCACAGGTGAGCACCGATGCGCACCGATGTCAGGAAGAATGTAAAAATCTCGCACCAGTGCTGAAGTTTTGTTTTCAATCATCATTTTGTTTTGTCAATTTCTGTCTATATCAACACCACAGGATACTTCTAATATTTCGAATGTCTTTCTGACTTCATCTTTTCCATCTCATAAGAGAAGTGCCGAGGCGATGCCACTTGGTTTTGGCATGTCGATGTGGTACTCATCAGTGCCGCACTCTAATACAAAATTCAGCATAAACAACCATAATAAAGAACTAATTAAATTGATTAAATAAATTATCAGTGCGGCACTGATTTTGCCAATGCGGCTACCATGCGGCACTGATTTTTACCAGTGAGGCGCTCTTTCGGCAGAAATATAGCGGCACTAGTGCGCACGGGTTCCAATCGGCACTGGTTCGGCACTTGCTGGGCACGGGTGCGCACCGGTGCCAGTGATCGATAGTATGCCATGCGCATCGGTGTGCACTGGCAGTGCCACACTGGAATTTTTTTTATAGGGTATGTTCTATGAGTTGAAGATTTTCTGAAAACTATCTTCTGGATCAGAAGAAAAGAGAAAGTAACGTAAAAATTTGAGCGCCTTTTTCCTCAGTGCAGCGTCTCAGTATTTTCAACATGAAAGACTGACCCTAAGAAATTTAGCGACAGAAAAGCATTATTCCATGGAAAACAACATGATAAACAACTTCTACACTCACATTTCCGCTCCAAAATGCTTCCCCACAGAGAAACTACAGGCAAGATTTCGAAAACGCACACTTTTGGCTCCCAAAAAACATTTTGAAGGTCAAATCCGAATTTCTCCGGCAAACCTTGTCGCGGAACGACAAGAATCTTTTCATATATACATCTCGAGGCGCCCTATGGATTGGTTACAAAACCGAGGTTTCAAACTGAAAAGTAAAAATTTTATTAAATTTTTAAAAAGTGAGCAAAAAAGGCCGTAAAAACTTCAAAATTTTTTTTCTCGAAAACTAGCTGTCCGTAAACCTCCAGAAGTTTTCACATATGTTTTAAAGTGTCTTCTACAATCTGGCAAAGTTTGAACCAAATCTGAATGGGATAAATTGCTGAGTGGTGATTTTGAGCTCAAGCTTTAACTGAGTGAATTAATTGCATCATGTTCCTGAAGACCGGTTAAAACATGGTGAGATTAGCATTTCAATTGTATAAAGAAAAGTTTTTCAGAGCATTCAGAATTCCTTTTACAGAATCTATAACAGATATTTTGAGGAAATCTGCTTCACGTGTGCTCGAAATTTGGCAAAGTTTTGCACAAAATCTTGCGTAGATCTGTTACAAATTGTGACAAAATTCTTTGCAGACAATGCACAGAATCTGTTAAAATTCTGCTAAAATCTGCAGTAGATCTGTGCAGATTCTGCACTGAATCTGTTACAAATCTTGTCTACAATCTGCATGCAGATTCCACAATGGGCAACCATGCAGACATTAGGTGGAAAAACGAAAGTGAGATTTTTCTAAATTTTAATAATGTCAAATATACTATGATTGATGGCCTATTAGATGGCATAAAAATCATTATCGTGGCTTTCATATTCTATCGGAAAAAGGCAGCATGAAACTGAGGTTGAAAACGTGATGTGTAGGATTTTTTCTCGAACGTGCAAAGTGTTCTCAAACAAATTATACATATTCTGAAACTAGACTTCAGGCTCTATCGAATCCTAAAAAAAGTTTTTATTTTGGCCTTTTCGCGTCGCAAAAAATAATTTTTCTATCTGCGCTAAGTGTTGTCTGAAAAGATGTATTCAGTATAATGAGTGCGCGAACTTTGGAGAAACTCCAAACCCAATGAAACTTTCACAGAATACCCTTCTACTTGTGATGCATCTTTACACGCAGCATAAAGATGCGTAAATAGTCCGGTCTGAGTTGCAGGCTTTTCAAAAACCCTGGCTTTCAGATAAAATCCATTTTCATATATTTAAAAGCGCAAACGAAAACCTATAAAAATAGTGTTTAGAGGCTTTCGTATCATTTTTATCGCACATGTCCACGTACCGAGTTCAAATTGTCGGCTGTGGATTCTACTCAGATAGCAGAATCTGTGCAGACCTGTTGCAAAAATTTACAGACAAGTTTTATTCGGATTTTAGTTCCAAGTCAACTTCCTTGAGCCCATTCGCGACACGAGTCGCTAAGAAAATTCTCGGTGAGATTGCACAATACATTCGCTGTAAGACTCGCGAAATAAGATTTCTGCGGTCGCGGTCTTGTCGCACTTTAAGAGTAACTATGCGACATTTTCGGTTGTCAAGCGCGATCGTGGTGCATTCGCTGCTATTGTCGCGTCGAATCATATAGAAATATGACATCAATCTTTTACATGCATTTCTCACTGTTGTGCATTTTTACTTTGCGATCGTTGCACATTCAGCATGTTTAATAGAGCCTATATACATGCAGAAAAAGCCTTTATACTTCGTACATTTTCTGAGGATGATGAACCCTACTGGCTTTTCTAAGTACTTGAGCGAAGTTTAACTTTGTGACTAAACAATATTATAAGAAGAAATTATCTCTGCCAACCAAAATTCCCATTACAATTGCTGTGTACTTATCTTATGTTAATTATACACCTTTGATTATAATATTTTCTTCAGAAAAACGAAAAAGCAGCGATAAACTGCGCAAAAATTGCACTTAAAAAAGCTCTTCACACTGTGCTATAAATAGAAGAAATGATAAGTCTATATATCTCTCCCATGATCATATGCTGAAAAAGAACAACGGTGAAACGATGCGCAGAACTTATAGCACGTGCTTTTTTATGCACGTGTTTTTTTCTTTTTTCCTGACCAGAAGTAACATAAGAGAATAGAATATAATATAATTGAGGACAATCAAAATAGTTAATTTAAGCAAAAGCTTACTAGATCGAACTTAAAATCGTCTGTGAATTAATCTTCATTTTAAGTTCTACCGTCTGTTTAATTTACAGCATATCGTGAGTCGTGCTAAAACGTATAAAATCCGCTCTTGGGAGTAACAAAAACCCGCCGAGCGATTCGCCAGTCTCAGCGCGACTTTAGAAAATTCTTGCTCAAATAACAAAAATTTTTCTGGCCGCTAGAGATATTTTAAGACTCACGGCGAGACTAAGAGAAATTGACGATCGCGGCATGGTTTCAAAACTTAACTAAAAACCTTGTCTGAACGACAGTCTTCATGTCGTTAAAATTGCTCCATTCTTGACGATTACTTGCGATTAGCAACAAAATTGCCAATTAATCGCAATTTTGACTGTAATCGTCCATAAATTGCGATATATTGGCGATTTTTAACAACTGATTAGACGATTAATCGGCTTGCATGAAAAATCCCCAGTTGTTAAAAATCACGGATATATCGCCAGTCTTAAAAACATCTCAGATTAATTATGATTAATTAGAGATCCGGGTGATTTTTCTGTTTTTTTTTTAGTAATGGTCAATTAATTGCGATTAATCGTTGATTTTAAGCCATTAAATGGTTTTTTGTTATTCATCGTTTTATTCTGCAATAGAGTAAGTATATAAGAAACACGATTTCAACGAGAAATGTTCTTCTTTTCAGATTATCTTTGGAGTTTAGCTTAAACTGGAGTTGTCAAGAGTGTTCTCTGTATTTTCCTCAGAGCTGACTCATTGCTTCGATTTGAGTCAGCTTTGAACCGAGGAGCCTTCTTGACTGTTATACTATCAATTGGCCGATTAATAGCTACTAATCAGTAAAATCGCCGATTTCATTGACGATTAAGCGCACGATAAAGCGGCTGAGTAATCGCTAAAAAAACGTCGATTTATGGCCGATTTTGACTACATGGGTCACTATAGCGAGTCATGGACCATGACTCATGGCACGGTTTCGTTATTTGAACAGATCGCGGTAAGCAAAAGGTACTTCTACAGGTCGATCGCACACTCACACTCCACACACACCACAGTAGGGGGTGTGATCAATCTGTAGAAGAACCCAAACGCGATATTTTAGCGATCGCAGCGTGAGTTACGTGATTGTAAAGTCGTCGTAGCGCGAGAACCGCGTTCGCGTCGCGAATGAGGCAAGAAAAACACACAGTGGACTTCGGTGAATATCTCAGTAACTTTATTAGATCAAAAAAAATAGAATCTCAGTTGATCTTTGATTAAATTTAATTCACTAACACTAAATTTAATTCACGTAACCAATTGAATACGTATAGTTCTATTTTTTAACTCTTGGATATATTGATATCCACAGATTGTGTGATTAAATTACTCAAAAACAAAACGGAATGCTAGCGACATCTACCAGTGGCCGTATCTTAGTTTAAAGAATCCTTCAAATAGAGTACGTAATAAGAGCAATTTGATCATTTATCTTAGCGGTACTGATCAACGAAATGAATGAAAACCATTTCGAAAGACAAGCTCTCCCATACGCCAAAAATTCCGTCTAATGAAGAAATTCTGAAACATCGAGTAAAGTTTTATTTTATTTCTGGTTTTGAGATGTTAGCTTTTCACCTACATATCTTTTGTTTTCTTTTTCTACGTGTTTCAGTAGCAGAAAAAGCGCCAGATGATCTGTATCGGAGAATTCTGTAGGCTAATATTCCATAAAACGATGTGTACCAATTTTCTCAAATCCCTTATGCGATAATAACTGAGTGAGATGATTATAAATGAGTTCATAGAAGGAAGATTCACGAAGATGGAAAGGAAAGTATCACTAAAGACCTATGCTTCTTTTTTCTATTTGTTAGAAACAGCTAGGATAAAAAGGCTCATGAAGGCTTAGCTTCAAATTATATATTCCTGACTTATCAAAGCTACATTATCCAATAAATGTAATCTTTACCATTGGAGTCACCAGTGATTGTTTTGAACTCCTTACTCCTCTACTTGAGGAGTTCTTTACAATATTTGATAGATTATAAACTCTTAATCGCTCACGAACGATGTTGATATCTAGCAACGAACTTTGTAGCTAACTAATAAAAATGATGAACGTTTTTTATTCAGTAAAATCAGCAGCATGTTAACAGATGGTATTTGCTCCAAACTTTTCTGAGAAGAATTGCAGTTTTAATAATTGCTCGTATATGATTGATTCTTATTATTAATTCTGCTATATCCAAATAATTTTTCTTAATCTCTTGGTTTTGTTTTAGATCATTTAACGGAACACAATTATGTCAGCATCATCAAACTTTGTAGAAGATTTGGGTGATCGTCGAAATTCAAGTTCATCTAAACGTTCAGCGCAATCGACACCAAATTCAATGGATGGCGAAAAAACTTTTCAATATTATAATGACAGGTGACTGAATACAGACTTTGATCAAATAAAAAATACGTCACATTCATACGGTTTTAGTGAACAAAGTCGTATACAAATGCAGCAGGAACAACGACCGTCAAGAAAAAATTCTCAAACAGAATATTCAAATGACAAATTTGGTTTCAAAAATTACGATCAAATCGTGCAATATCTTCAAACAGGTATGAATCGAAATAGCATACATCCTGATTGCGTCTTTTAAAAATGTTTCGCCGGAAAATAACGTTTAACAATTTCAAGTAGATTGTCTATCATTACATTTTTCTCTGTTGACACTTTGTGAATAATACCCTATTTTTTATGTTCTAGTTTGGGATAATGTTTGTGCAAGCATTCCTTATCGAGAAAACCAGTCACAGTCACAGTCACAACCGCAACACTCGCAATATCATCAGCAATTACCACAACATTCAAATCGACCACAAGGCAGTGGATTTTCTGGTAGACAAATTCGTCATTATAATTCAGACTATGTTCCTCAACAACAACAACAACAAAATCGATTGTATTTTCGATCTGGCAATGGACCAAGATGGGAGCAAAGAGGCGTTCAACCATCTCCACCGACACAACGAAGAGATAGTGGTCCTTCACAACAATCGTACTATCGTCAACAACAATATTATCAGCAAAACCAAACGGGTGACAAACAACAAGATCAACAATACCATAACAGAAGTAAGTAAAAATGCTGAGATAATCACTTCATCTTATTATCTCGCATCCAAAGTGGCCATCGCTTTCAATTTCTGTTCTGACATTTATATGAGTGATGAAAAAACCTAAAATTTCAATAAAATCTGATTTTTAATTGGAATGTATGTTATTCAGAAAATCGTTCAGATATGGATAATTATTCACAACGAAAAGCAAATGGTTATAACAATAATAACAATAATCCGTCACCTTCGAATATTCCGGTTAGTAACAGTGTTCACACATCACAGTCAATTTCGAATATTCATTCATCATATCAACAACCATCACAACAACATTATTCGCCATCATCGCCAATGTCTTCAGCTCAATCTTATCCAAGTAATTTGAATTCGTACAACAGATAATAGTTAGGGTTATTAAAAACTTTTGTTCGTTCTCTTATTACTTTTCTGTGCGAGTGATGTTTTTTTCTTTGAAAATAAAACAATAAAATAGTTTTACACTTTCTACTGTATGTATTGTAGTTTTAATCACTGTTGTCTCTTCTATACTACATAGTCGGCAGATATTCAATTTATACTCAGATATTTTAAATCTATCGAGTGTTAGCTATTTATTTTGTTTGAGCAGTAGTTCTTTTTATTCTTACAAAACATTCTCAATTTTTTTTTGTTGCCATATCTTTTATTCAATCTCATTCATTTCGAGTTGTTCAGATGTTTTTTTTTTTGTGCATGTATTTTCTGTATTTGTATTTGTATTGGTACGCTTTTATCTTTAATTAATCTCATCGTTATTTCATTCTTTTATCGTTTTTGTTATTAGAGATGGGCGTAGAACTCAATTCCTACGGCTAAAGTTTTTAACTTGTATGATATATATGGAAGTACAATCGTTAACCGCTATTCGTCCCCGCTATTTGGTACTCTTTTTTGGTGAAAAATTTCAATGGAAAATAAACAAAAAACAAGGTCAGAAGTTCGATTTTGATCATAAGTTGACTTCGAAAACTTATCGCTGTTTCATCTAAGAAAATTTGTAATGTTTTAGCTAAAAATTTATCTCATTCAGATTTAAACAGAAAATTTGTTGCAAAACATCTATTCCATTATTGTAGAAGTAGTAGAAAAAAAAAGAAGGCATACTCCAGATACTAGTAACTAAACACGTAATAAAACGAGCCATTTTGTGATGGAATGTTTGAACGACAATATCTAGTATTGATACAACTAGAGAAAATGAAATGAATGCAGCATTCTATGCGCTAAGAACGTTAGTTTCAATCCTGACTCTTACCTTAACAATTGTAAAGTGATGAGAAAGAAATAAGAAATAAATTGGACATTTTTTCACATGTTATGTATTTTATTTTTAGATATGCTTATTAAAACATTTTGTCTATTCCATTTTTCAAATGTAGCTGTCCGAAACGTATGACAGAAATAACCGTTGAACAAAAGTGAGTCTTCTTTTCTAGGCACTCACTATTTGGGTTTTATCTATGAATATTGAGCCGAGCAATTCGTTATACTTGCATCATCCTCCTTTCCTCTCTTTTTCTCCTAAATAAAATTTTCTCCTCCTTTTACCCATTTTCTCCTTTTTGATAAAAAATGGACAACTTTGGCTGGTTTTAGAACAATGTTTAATCAAAGAGCCTTTTTAAAGGCTTAGTCATCATACGTTGGTTCTTATCTTTCACATAGTACCGTCTGTTGTTGTGGTGATTGTTACAATGTGACCTGGGCCCTTATTACACTATAAGTATTTTTGTGATCGATAGACACTTCTTATCCCTGCATACCAAGTCACTAGTAGTTCTGTATTTGGTATGTGAAAATAAAATGTAAATATTAAATAACTAACTTTAAATAGATCATTGGCTAGCGCTTGAAAAACTGCATGTGTCTGTTATGGTTTAATTGCAATAATACAAGATGAGCTATTTTACGTTAAAAATAATTAATGAGATGAGGGTCATCATTCTATTCAACAGGCTTTTACATAACATAGAACAATATTCCTCTCTTTTGTTTTTTCTTTCTGTGTGTGTTCGCACAATGTAGATGTAAAAGCCTGTTGAACAGGATTAACGTAACACAGCTCATCTTATATTATTGCAATTAACCCATAACAGATACATGAAGTTTTTCAAGCGCTAGCCAATGATCTATTTAAAGTTAGGTATTTTGGATGAGTTTTAGATAGGCCCAACAATTTTTTATGTAAAATTTGACTAATTAATTAAAAACACAATTTTTATCCGTCAGCTATTTTTGATAATTTCTTTTTTTCATCGTATAGTCCAGACTTTGCTCTTTCGAACGGTATATAAACAAAAATTCTATCTGTTCAATACACATCCAAATAGAAGTGGAAAAGTGATCGTACGAACGCTTATTGCGCGAAAAAAGCAGATCAAACTTAATATTCTATCTTTTGATAGAAGAATTTTAGATAAAAATCTGTTGTTAACAAGGAATAAAGCTGAGACTTGCTATCTAATGATAAAAAAGAAATCTTCCTATATTCTTCTTCTTTTAGGAGGTAATGGCGATTTTTTTTTCATTACAAATTTTTCGTCCTCCATCGTACGAACACATTTCCACTAACTGTATCTTCCAATCACTGTCTGTCGTGTAGGTATGGGAGGACCGGGACTAGGACTAAAAATGATTTTACCCAGGGTTGGCGCCAAGAATATTTTTTGATAATTTCGTAAAAGCAGCTAAAATTTTCTCTCACTCTCTATTCATCCTATATAAATAGCTTGCACATTTCGAATTCAAGAGATTCCATTCGTTCTCGCTAACATGTGTCTGGTACTTTCTTTTCTTCCACTCAATTTTGTAAAATAAAAATTTTCAAAAGATACTAGAGTACTCCCTTTGTGTCAAGATATAGTCAAATTCTGTTGTACTCATCTATTATGTCAAATTAGTGTTTTGGGCGTAGGATTTACATCTTCTTAGGACTTTGCGATTCCTTCTTCTTAATTCCTCTTTTTTAGAAAAATCTCAGTACGAAACTAGTTTATACCTTGTTAGTGATCAAAATTTCAGTCAGATAACTGTTGTTTTTCTATTTCAGTGACTTGAAAGAAACTTCATCAACACCGTTCACGGTTTTAATGGACGATACAACGGGTGATGATCATTTTAGCAATTCAACATCATCCTTAATAGATTTTGATTTATTACAAATTGATGATAAAGAATTTGATATTCCACAGTTAGATTATTTGCCAAGTTTAGAAAGTATATTAAATGAACAGCAACAAAATCATCTATCATACAGCAATCACAATAAATCTGATACATCATCAGTTAACTCGAATATCTATCCGTCGAATGTTAATGGATTTCTATCATCTCAACAATCATCTTCATCCTTTGATTCTTTACTAACAAATGATTATAATTCTTCATTATTTAAAATTCAACAAGAATCTCCATCAAGTTCAGTACTTGATGATCCTCAATTCGATATTCCTAAACATGTTCAAACAAATCATGGTTCATTAATAAAAATAAATGAGTTAAATACAATATCGAATCAAGTTCAATCATGTATAGAACGTACAAGTTATGGAAATCCTACAAGTATTGATGTAATTTTAAATCGTCTTTTAGCCATTGGTACAACAAAAAGTTGTGTACTCATATTTGAACATAGAGCACAAACATTAAAATATTGTTTAAATGCGACAATGAATTTAAATGGTGCCGTATCAGCATTAAGCTTCAATTATGATTGTACACGTTTATTAGTAGGTTATGCTAGAGGACGTATTCATATGTATGATTGTACGAATGGAAAACTATTACGAAATATATCCGATTGTCATTCACCTAACACAGCTGTATTACATGTTAAATTTACACACGATCCAACCATCGCTTTATTTAGTGATAGTGGTGGAAGTGTTTATGTTATGCAATTTACTCGACATATTAAGCGTGGTTATCAATCAAAATGTTTATTTAGCGGTAGTCGAGGAGAAGTATGCTGTATTGAACCATTAGTATTTGCCGAAACTACTGAAAAATTAAAACAACATCCATTAAAGTCGATGTATATTGTTGCTTTAGCAACATTTACAAAACTATTTATTATTTCATTGAAATCACATGGACAAGTTAAAATATTGCATATTCATCGAATGTTAGGAAATTCATCAACGTTACCCATACTTAAATGGCAATTTATTATTATTAATATTGGAAATGAAACACAATGTATTGATCCCGTATTAGCAGCTGTTAGAGATAAACAATGTACTTTTTTTCAAGTAATAATATTCGACATCTTGCTTCATATATTAGTTGTAGATAATTTTTATTTTATTTATAGATTCAACATATTCGTGACGATGAAGTGCATATAACTCAATTGAAACAGATCACTGTTGATTATCATATTAAATCATTTTGTTGGTTAAATGCACGTGTATTTGCTTTATTTGATATATCTGAACGTTTACATATTATGTAAGTTTCTCTACAACATTTTTATTTATTATTCTATTTATTTTGTACTTAGTGATCAACGTTCGGAAGAACAATTAGAATGTATATCGTTATCTTATTGTCAACTTGTTTATAATACAGCATTCTTCAAATCTTTGGCAACTGGTGGAAATGTTAGTTGTGCTTTGGCATTAGCTGGACAAAATGCATGTTATTCTACGATTATTACAAATCAAGGATGTATATTTCTATTAGGTACAACTATTTTGTATGAACTTCAACTACGAGATTGGAATGAACGTATTGATTATTTTATTGAAAATGGAAAAAATCAATATGAACAAGCATTAGAATTAGGCTATTCAATGTACATTGGAAAAGCGAAAGGTTTGACAGGTAAAGTATCGATAATTAGAAACATTTTATAAAATATATCGACGATAGAGAGTTAGAATTAACTAAAAAAAAAGGAATGATTAACACGAGATAATGAGATGTGTATTTAACAGATAATTTTATTTTAGGTTTACCAATTGATCAAGAAAAACGTCATCAATGTATAAGTGATAAAATGGTATCATTATTAAATTCTTATTTAAAATTAGCGTTAAATTTTGATTGTCCACAACATGGTAAAATTGATTTATTAAAACAACATTATAGAAAAGTATTACCACGAACAATTGATTATTGTTTATCAATGGATCGTCTCGGTTTATTATACGGACAAATATATGATCTATTTTCAAAAGACAGTATAGCACATGGAATTTATTTACAATGTTTAGAACCCTATATATTAAAAGGACGTTTTGATTCAATAGCACCCGTTATTATGAAAGAATTTGTTAATTATTACGTCGAACAAGGTAATTTGATCTTTTCAGAGCTGAGAAAGTCAAGTCTAGTTTGATTTGAGAAAAAAAAAAACTAAATATAAAACTTCATTGAAAATCATTTTTAATTAAATGAAAAATATTTATTTATTAGCGAGCTTTCGATGCATAACACATATTGTCTTCAGATTAATTGAGTGAAGAAACAAAATTTTTTTTTTCTTGTTCTTTTCACTGTAGTTACCTTATTTGATGAGATATGAGAAAAAACAAAAGAAAAACGGATAGAAACATTTCCTCTCACTTTTGACTTGACTTAAAAAAGTTCTAATTTGTCTAATTTTGTCTCTTTCTGACGTTATCGTATCTGGTAATTACTTTAATATATTTAGGTTATTTTCACCAATTAGAACAATGCTTAAGTCGTATTGAAGTATCATGCCTTGATATCAATCAAATACTTCATGTGGCAAGAAAATACGACCTATATCAGACATTATTACATATTTACAGTGAAGCATTTAGAGATTTTACAACAATATTTAAGGAAATTATGGAAAAATTAGAAGATAGTTTTGTAGAAAATAATGGTAAGTCATATATGACTTTGCGAGAAAAGAGGATACTTAGCTTGTTTTTCACTCTGAGTGATTACACAAGAGTGATCTCTCTCTTCTTGTCTTCTCGTTTTTTTTCAATTTTATACCTATTTTTCACGTATCACAACCACACATTCCTGTTGAGGTAGCACAGCTCATAGAAACTGAATTCGTTTTTCTCAAATATTTATATCTAATTTTTTCTGTTAGCCTTTTTATTATTTTAAAAAAAGGGAATAAAGCCAAAACACGTGTAAAAAGACAAGACTCTTCTAACAGAAAATGGTATTAATATGTATGTACCAATATCAGTACTTATACTTGACTGGCCAGTTTTTATTGGGTACTCAGTCCACTGGTACTGGTGCATACCTAGATATTAATCATCGATCATTTCCAGTCGGATCTCTAGATTTGAGAGATTATTTATTTATTTTTCTTCGTTCTGACCCTGATCCGACCATCTATAATATGCCCAAATTCTACCGGTTTCATTTGGACGCTGCCTGAACACAACGGTTAGATTTTACCGCTTCAATTTATATTCCACTGAATGACAATAGAGTGTACTATCAATATGAACTGATTGCATTCACTCATTATTTATCTGGCAGAGCAGCAAGATATATCTTCAAAGCACTCGTTTTCATCTGGAGTCCGGACGGATCAGGGTTAAGAGAGAGAACAACTTTAAAATTTTTGTTCCTAATTAAACTGTTGAATTCTGCTAAAGACATTAATCAGTGGCACAACTACAGAAGATCAATCATCTATGGTCTAACGAGATTTTGATTTAGTCTACTAGGATTTCAAATTTTGTAATTTCCTAAGCTAAAGATTTTGAAAAAACTTTTTGGATGAGTGTTTTCTAAGATTTTTACAGTATCATCTAGTTCTGTATTTCGATCTGATGAAAATTGGCCGAATGATCAAAAATCAACATTAATAAAAAGTAGTGATTTTGAATCTTACTCGTTTTATAGGTTCATATGAATATATAAAGAATTAAGCTTTTGTATAATGCAAAACCTGCTGTATTCTTTTATAAACAATTTCATATTTTATATCCATTTCTTAGTACTCTTTTTATTTCATTTAAGGTACTTACAGTGAAAAAATTATCACAATTGGTAATCAAGGATTAGTTTTTCTTCAGAGTACATTTGTTGGTGATATTTATCCATATGGTGGCCGTTTGACACCAGACGTAGCTAATTATGCACGAAATGAATTATTTGATTTAATTTCATTTTTACATCCAAGACAAACAGGTGGTCTATTATATACAAATTTACGAACATTATTACATTTTAATACACGTGATTTTTTTAATTTATTAACAATGGCATTTAATGATGAAGATTTTTTACACGCTATTGATATACTTAAACGACGAGCGTTTTTCGATATATTATTAAGAGTTATGGTCGATGATATATCGTTTACTTCAAATCAAATTGGAATGTTATTTGCATTCTTAGCGAGACAATTATCAAAACCTAAACAACAACATATATTTGTGCAAGGAATGTTATTTGAACAGGTAATCAAAATGTATAAGATGATTAGTTAACTTTTCTTTTAATATGTCAACTTATAGCTCAATAAAACAATATTAAGATTATTATGCCACATTTTTTCATTACATAACGTAACTCAATAGTGATGACTTAAAACGTAAGAGATGTGTGCAGAACTTGTATTATAGTTCGCCTTTCCTCCTGGAAAAAATTTATCATCATCTCAACTTCTCTTTTGCGAAAAATAACTTAAAATTACATGCTAAATGTGTAAAAATTCTATATTGACTGGAAAGTAATATCGAATTATCAGAAACTGCATGAAACTTCGATAAAATTCGCAAATAATGATTTTTATAATGGAGTAGAATTTCTCAAAATTCTCTACGACGCTCGAAAACTATGTAAGCTCTTATAACTAATAATTGTGCTAGCTTAGATCTTGCGAATGATTTCTTTGTTATACTACAAACTCTTTGGCAAAAGCAAAATAATTTATTTTGAAGGCTAAAATGAAGTTATTCTATTGTCAAGTTGTAGAAGCGATTGTTTGCATTTAATTTTAGTCCTATGTCGAATTACTATTTAGTCTCAAATAGTGAAAATGAATATCATCGAATAAAAACGACTGTTCTCTTTTTTTATTCTTCCACGATTGCAGATCTCACAAGTTGTCAGTTACATTTGTTGATCTAAATCTACGTTTTTCATCGATTTAGCGAACAATTGATTTCCATGTTGTCCATTCTTTTGTTTTTGATGACATTTTTCTTCGAAAAAATTGTAATTCTATTCTTTCTTTCTAGAAAAATGTTGATTCAAAGCTAGATGAGAATGTAACGATATAGAGTCGATAAGAGAAAAAATTAGATATAATAGACTTTATCGTTTGAATTTGATACTCCTATACTTGATTTTGTTAAATAAACAGTACAATTTGGATTTAAACTTTGTTTTGTTGTCCATCCACTATAATATACACAATTATCTAATATTGTATAATATTCTTTCAATTGATTTTCATCGGTTGGTAATTCAAGTAATGAATTTGGTACCGATTTTAATGTCATAACTGATATCTGAGAGTGATCAATTTTTAATGGATGATTCATAAGTTCATGTGTCATCAATATATTTTGGTCATCATCAATACCATGTTGCTTTTTAGGTGCAATATAGACAACGGAAACATTTTGTTCACCGTTTTTATATTTAGTACTATTAGCATCATCATTTTCTGACAGAGTATGTTGATCTTTCCATCTACCATCATTATAGGCTGTTATTGACATTGGACGAGCGTTAAACAATGAATTATCATCACTAAATTGTATAGATAAATGACGATTTTTATCAGTATTTTGTTGTTTGTGATAAAGATAATTATTCGTATTTGTTTTTGGTAATGAATAGCCTTCGTATCTTATTTCATCTGAATTCATAAAATATGAAATATAAAATAACGTTGCATCTTCATTATCCGGTTGCTGAACATCGTTGTTCAATTTCTTAATTTGCGATTGTGTTTCATCTTGAGCAAAATGATCTTCTAAAAGAATTATTAAAAAGTGAGATAACTTATTAACAGAACAATTAGTTCTTGAGAGCTACAATAAATTGAGATGATTAAAGATGCAATTTAAAAATTGTCCTCTATTTCTTCCTTGATAAATACTGACAGTCAACTATCGAAGTCATTCACATTCGGCAGTACTTAATACAATGAAAGATATAAAACACTATTTCTCTACATTTGATTTTAAAAATTTATCTAGTCGTTTTTTATTTTGATAGTAAGACACTATAAAACATAAATTTTTATGTTTAAGTGTGGGAAAAATTGATTGTGTTTAGTTAATTGGTTACTAGACAAAGCGCTTGTGTTACTGAATACATCACTGTTTTGTTTTCATTACCTAAGCGAATAGAAAAACCGTGTTTGGGAAAATATTTTATATGATAACATTGATTGATTTATTGTTGTTTTTTTTATCATACTGATCTCATGTTTCTACGCGCAGTTCATTATTTTACCCTCTTTGTGAAAACGTTTTTTTTTCCACTTACCGTCATTTAGTAACATTATGCTGGTTATGGGTGTTAAAAATCGTTCATCATATCGATTGCTTTGTTCGGTTTTATTGGACATATTGCTATACTGTCGTGGTTGATTATTTGCTGTTGAACAAAAAAATCATAATCGATTTATTAAGAACTTTTTTTGTAGTGACTTACGTAAATTTAAAGATAGTCTTGATGACACTACATCTGTTCTATCATCCGTATTCAGACTATTTTTTTCAGTCGAAAAATCATTCATTTTTGATTGAATGGGTGACGATTCGGATATTGCTTTCAAATATTCTTCTTCGCCAGTCTCATCTACAATTTGAAGAAAATGTGGTAGTATTATTATTTGGGAGGAAAAAAACATCACTTAATGACGGGTAAGGGTAGACGAGAGAAAAAAAAATTAATTATAAATACTTTAGCGTTTTCGAAGTTCCAGTATCATTTTCAGATTTTACCACTGTAAATTCTAGCTTGAAAAATCGATAATTATTTTTTTACCGTTATGGCCGGTAAAGTTCTTTTTCATTGGAATAGAAGAATTTAAATAGAACTAACAGACATCATGAAATTCAGAACGGCCCTTGATGAGTCCTGTGTGAAACGAGGCAGAATAGAAAAGATTATGTAATCTACACTTAAGCGGACGAGAAATCTAATTTGCTACACATTACAGTTTTACATGACTAAGAAGAAAACATAATATGATAAATAAGCATGTAAAAAGAATATAGATGCCTCAATCGGGAATCGAATCCTTTATTTTCCTGTATTTGTCTATCAGATTATGTTTTCTTCTTAGTTACGTACTCATATGTCTATGTCCATCTAAAATTCGTGTTTCACAATTTATCTACTCGTATCTTATTTTCTAGTTAAGATGTGTGTAGATGTTCAAATTCCGAAAAAAAATTGAATGACGATAAGTAATTAGTTATTGGGAACAAATTGAATATCGATGGTTTTCTTACTAGTAACGGTTAAGATGAGTTTTGATTGTGATGGTAATATTTCTCCATTATCTAATATGAGTAAATAATATTCTTTTTCATCGTCTGACTGTGTTTGTAATATATGTAAAATATGTTTTTTTTCTGCTCCATTTGAATCCATAACGATGATCATATTATTTTCATCATCAAATTTTTGACCTGATAATCTATTTACTTTATTATTATAAACGACGAGTGACGTACTGATTGTTGATAGTTCTGCGTGCTGTTCATCAACATCTGTATGATCGTTATCACTGACACTTCTAATAGCTAAATCAAAACTTGATAATAATCCATCAAAACTACTTTTCTTATGTATTGTTTCACTCTCTGATACATTCATGGCAACACGTTTCCATATTGGTCGATCTAAATTATTGTCGGTGAAACACATTATTGCTGGTATTTCTCTTACGTGATAATAATCCAACAGCGTTTTTGCATTTTCAACATCAACTTCATATAGATGAACACGATCTTTATATAAACGAGCCCATTTTCTGAAAACAGGTATTACTTTTCGAGAATATGGACAATATTTCCCATGAAATAAAACAACTGATGTTTGTTTATTGTTTTCTTTAACCGATAATTTCAATTCATTCAATGTTTGAACATTTTTAATATTATCATCCGATTGTATGTGATCAATATCTTGATTCATAGTGCTACGATGACTCGAATCGAACATAGATGGTCTCTGTCGCACTAGTTGTTCTCTCTCAATTTCACTTTCTGTTGATATTGTACTCGTTTTTCGTTGTTGTTGTGATACTTGTGTGAATGTTACATTATCAAAAATTGTATTGTCATTGAATTTATTCTGTTCACGCAATTGACGATTTTGAACTGCTAGCACTTCATTTAGTTCTTGAGGAGTTTTTGATGATGGTTTTGTATTATTTTCATCTAAATGATATAATGATGATGACTTGCCGTAAAAAGGATGAACAATTACATTCGAATCAGTAGGTTTCTGTAACTCTTTCCTTTGAATTTGTTTAATCACTTTTTTATCTTTCCCTTTGACTTTATCCTTGTCTTTTTGTTTCACTTTTGCTTTTTTACTTGATATAACGTTTTTGGTACCACAACACGATGCACCCATCTTTTTTCTTTGAACAGTTTATCATACGTTGTTAAGTTGTACTACATTTAATAATAACTATAGATAAAAGAATGATGATCAGTTCTCTTCAAACACAAGAAAATTTTTAAATTAAATTTCATATTAAAAAACAATAGTAAAAAAAATATGTAGAACTTTACGCAATTTATTCGGCGAAATTTCGACGTTATAGGCGCGAATAATTAACAATATTTAAATGATTTATTGTAACTTAAAGTGAATAGTTTACAAAAAGCTACTGTCTAATTGTTTTTGTAAAAATTATATTGGATTTTTCAAGTAGTAGATTTAAGTATTTAAGGCATTTTTAGAATTATTGCCTAAAACAAAAGGTAGAGAAAATCTTATTTGAAAAGTTTGCAAATAATAAGTAAACAGTTAGATAACGCGTCTTTAGCTATTGTTCTTCACGCGATTTTCAGAAAACTTGCTTTTTCAATTCGATACGTTATGATCTTTGGAAAAGCTTGTCCAATCGGTTTGAAAATCTTATCAGAGATACCTAAGAACATTTCTCAGGTGATCTCCTTTTCTTTTTGAATTAGAGCGAAAAAACTGAAATGCAAAAAGTCAATTTTCTAGAAATCTTGTTGTGACAAAAGCGAAAAGAAGTAGTAAAGAGTTTTCAATCTACTCTGAAAATATCAAGTCTTGATCATTTTTTGTTTCGTTTTGATAGCATATCTACAAAGTGCTGTAAAAGAGATGCGAGTTATCCTTAAAATTATTAGATATATGTACTGAGAAAATGCGTTATCTAACTATTTACTTAATATTTTCAAAATTTTGAAATAAGATTTTCTCTATCGTTTATTTTAGGCAATAAAATTTTATTTATTTGTTACAAGTAACATTAGACTATACTAGGATAGACAAATAATTTTTCTAAACTAATTCTATTTTATAAATTTACAACAGTCGTTTAACTAATTATTTATTTTTTCTAGGTATTAGAATATTTATGTAAAGCATCCAATGATAATTTACATCATGATGATCGTGAACAATCTTTATTAGATGTTATACAGGCAGCTGGTTTACATTCATTTGATTTAAAACGTTTACTAGAATTATGTCGTCATGCTCATTTTTGGCGTGTTTGTGAAATAATTTATGCTGAAAAAAATGATTATGATTTAATTATAGAATGTTATGCTAATGATCAAAAACGTATTACAAATATATTTCGTTATATTAAATCATTATGGCCAGCATTAAACGAAACAGATCGTATTAAAATATATAATAAATTAATTGAATATTTATCACCAATTATTTTAGCCGATTCATTTAAAGCATGTAAACTATTTTGTGTCTATTTACAAATTGATCTTGGAAAATTATTACGTTTACTAAATGATAATGAACAGGCACAATATGCTCTACTAAAAGTAAGATTAATCGAATAATAGTTAAAAATAATAATAGTTTATTATTTATATTTTAGAGTTGTTTTGATTATAATGATGTGAAAACCACACATTCATTGGTACCAATTGAACAAACATATGTTCTTCAATATATTGAATTATTATGTAAATATGATTCAACAAATGTTTCAACTTTTCTAAGAAAAAAATCGGATAATTATCATAAACAAGATGCATTACAAATTGTTCGAAAATATTCTAATGTTTCTTCCATTATTTATCTTTTAGAAAAATTAGGTGAATATTCGGAAACATTTGAATTATATTTAAAACAAATTCATGAATGTTGTATAAAATTTATTCATGAAAAAACAATTACAACTGATCAATTATCATCAGTTATATCACAATTACATTTTTATTCATTAGATTGTGTTCATTTTTGTCAACGAAATGGATCTAAATTAGAAAAAAATGAACGTGAACGAATGTGGTTAAAATTTTTAGATAAAATATTAGAATTATCGAGTTTAAATGAAAATATTATTAGTGAATTAAATCAAGAAACAGTGACTATTTATAAAAATGCTTTTCGACGCATTTATGGTGAAATATTGAACAGTATGATTGGTTATGTTACACTCCCAGGTGAGTCACATAATCTCAGTTTTGATATTATCGTTTAAATAGTATCAAAAAAGGACGAATGAAGAAAAAGAAAATGGAATAAAAATTTTATCTATATAATGTAAAATTAATTAAATTTGTTTTCTATTTTAGCAATATTAGAACGAATAATGCAAAATGATTCAAATCAACCCTCAAATAGTACTACATTAAGACGTTTTACAGATGGTCGAAGTACATTTGAAATTCGTCAATTAATACAAAGTATGATGGAAAATTGTTCATTTGAAACGCGTCTATTGGAAACAACAAATCGTCTTTTAAAACGTGATTTATATGATGATGTTAATCAAATGAATTCAATATTAAATAAAAGTGTATCAGTTCGTGTACAAACATGTTGTTATTGTCAAAAAACATTCTATGATAATAAAAAAAAAATTGTAATATTTGCTTGTGGACATATATTCCATACAAGTTGTTTAATCGAAATTAAAAATGAATGGAAAAAATATCATTCTACCATTTCAACAACAACTAGTAGTAAATCAATTAATATATTTGATCATTGTCCAGAATGTTCAACAACAACAACAACAACAACAGCATCTACAACAAATTCATTACAACCTACAACAACTTCTTCTTCTCAACGTCGTTTAACACGTATAGCTGCCGTAGATTCTTTTGCAGCATTAAATACAGGAAATGGAAATGAAAAAGAAACAATATTAAACATACAACAACAAGTGATTGATACAATGCTCGAACGAAAACGATTGAATGTTCGTCAATTACTAGTGAGCGATGAGAATAACAATGACAACGATCCCGCTAATAAATCATATTCATTAATAACAAATACTTTTTTTCCACAAGAACATCTAAGAAAAACTACAATGGATTTAATACCCGATAAATGGAGAGAATATCTATCAGAGACGAAAAATTAAGAATTAATACTTCATCATTCAAAAATTTATTTAAAATAAAATTATATCCAATTGTTATTCTTGTGTTTTCTCTTACTAGTCAAATGTTCTTTTCCTCGTTCGATTAATGTGCAATAATGTTTAAACGCCATTCCAACTTCTTTTTGTACATTCTATTTAAAGGGCTGCTTTTTGTGCATTATAACGATGATACTACTTCCACTTTTTGTATGAATTTCGACCTAATGCATTTTCAATTAATAGGCTTATTTTTTTTTCTGTATATATTCATTTCCCATCTATTTTTGTTTTGTTTACTATATTTATTAGAAATTGATATTGCTCAGTGTCTGTGTGTTTATGAGTGAACGAGAAATCATCAGAATAATAAACAATCAAAGCATATTGTAGAAGACGTATTTTTGTGTGATTTCCTGCATTTAATAAAAAAAAAAACGATAGATTTTTGTCTTGATGAAAATCTTTGCCGAATATCGATGTCTTTCAATAACTATGAAAAAACGGTTGTTGGTTGTTTTTTTCTAATAATTTATTTATTCCGTTATTGTAATTTATGTGTGTTTTGTAACGATTTGTTCAATTTTCCTTTTGATTGTTATAATTGAAGAAATAAATGATCCATTTTTAAAACAAAAGAGAAATATAATTGAGTGCGATAGTGAATCAGCTTAGTAATAGTAGATGGTTATGTTTGCAGTCACAGTCGAGAGTCACGGTGTTGTGGAGTCAGTAAATAGTCGAAGTTGTAAATTTATTAAAAGTTTCGGAGACGATCATTTAGTTCTGCTGCTGGTAAAGTAAAACAATGTGTTTACGAACCTCATCGACAAGTCGTTTCTTACACTTTGACAACAACAATTGATTCAACCAAACTTTCAGAAGTTAAAGTTTATCTTGTAAATGGATTATGATGAAAATTCGAGCTTAAAATATTACACTGTTCAGAACAGAGACCGCAGGACAGGGCAACAAAAAATTCCTTGATTTGCCCTGCGAGAGACTGATTTTTCAGATTTTCAAACTCCTTTTTAAGTAACATTTTGAAATCTGTCGTATATGTGAAAATAAAAATGACAGCCAACTTTTCTAACTGATAATTGATAATTAATAAAAAAAGATTCTGTCACGAGAAACACATCCAATGTTTTTGATGAGTTTCTTGAAGATAAAGTCTTCTAGGTTAAGGAGAAAAACTTTCTTTTGCACTACAGGGCGTCCTGCCCAGCCAGACGGGGCAAGGCAGAGCCCAAAAAAATTTATGAGTAATTTTTTGACAGGGCAGGATGAAAAAAGTTACTCCTGCGACGGTCCCTGGTTCAGAAGTCAGCGGTAACGCCGTTCTCACGATTTGACACGAGCATCTTTTCATATCTGAGAGTAGCTTCATTGACCTGTTTGATTTTAAACTAAGTGCAACACGTAGATCTAAAAAAACGACTGAGTCTGTACTTTTACGTTTATTCTGTTGTTTTTTGGAGCGCATTGTAATTTGACATCTGAAAAAATCCGTTTTGACTGTACCAAAAATTGGTATTTATCTTGAGAATGCACACACACTGGGTGTTATTTATTCGAGACAATCCATCCTTATCGATTGTTGAAGTTTACACTACCACAGCGCCAAAAGACACTGTCTTTTCATTGTTCCATTTCAAGATGTATAGAAATGGCTTATTAATTTGGTACTGAAATATCTCTCTGAAAAACCGTTTTATAATGTGAATATCTCAGAAGAATATGTAGCGAAAAAATAAATCAGATGTCAACAGCCTTGTTTTAAGGGCATCCGAGAAACTCTTTCAAAAATCGTACACGGAAGCGGACGCTTTCTGCTACACATTGCCGAGTTTACGTTCAAATCAGATTTTGCTAAAAAATATCTATTTAATTGATAGGAGCAAACCTTTCGATGAATACCTGAAGAGATTTCTTTCCTGATTTGTGCGATGAAGTTTCTGCACTATATCAGTCAGAGCACGTAGACAGTAGCGCTCAACTGTACATTGGCGCGATCAGAAAATTAGAAATCTAGTATTTTTCGCCTGCTACATAGAAAAACTTTCTTCTTTCTTTATTATCATTGCTGGGTTGAGTTCGATTTCTAGCAAAGAAATATAATTTAATGACATTGGTTTTATGTCGATTTTCTATTCGTTCTGATCAATTTATGGTATAATATGTTGTCTATACGCCAACATCCGCCCACGCACAATTCATCCCTCATCGTTCGATTGTTTAGTCTATTAATTGAAAGTTGTATATTTGCGTTATTATGTTCACATGCGTAGTTCATTCAGTCCAATTTTGGTTTCTCTCAAATCTCATTTATGTGCAAAAAGTTTCAAAAAATAAAGCACAAATCAGATTTGCAAGAAACTATAATTAGATTAAATGCGCTCGCTGATTTAATATATTTAAATATTACTCACTCTTATGCGTCTTTCCTCATGTACCCTCATTTCTAAATTTCATTACTCTTCTGTCGTTTCTTTCTAAACCGACGAACTACTTAAGCGGATTCAAAGCAAAGCTGTTCATTCAATTTACGTAGAACTTAATAAAAGTTTATTTATGCGCCTGATGAATGTGAAAGACTATTATATTGGTTTATCAGTTTTTATTCTAGATGTTTGTGTGTCTTAAGAACGCTTAAAGGTTTTACAAAGTAGGAAATTTTTTAGTAAAAGCTGACACTTATGTGAATCTGTGGAAAAGTAAGCAAGACATCCTCACATGATAGTACATGATTCGAATACAGGCACAAATTTATTTAAATTATTATTCATGGATTACATAGTATGATTATGATGTTTACATGTTAGGATCTGATCATTAAGCACACACACATCATAAAAAAGCATGAATAGATATCTATAGAATTAACATTTATTATTTAGAAAAATAAACAACAATATTACAATATAAAATATTTTTGAAAAAAACAAAATTTATTCACGTAATAAGTAATAAAAAGAGAAAAAAGGAAATGGACTAAATTTACTGTGAATAGTTCTGTTTTTTTTGCACGAATGATTTCAAGGTATCACTATATACGCATTATTATACGTCATTGTTCTTCTCTTATCACCATTTTTCTCTTATTTGCGTTCGTTTTTCTTTTCTAATCACATTGACCTACTGTACCGTATATATCTTCACACATATATATATATATATATGATTATATATATATATATATATACTCATACAGAGATTGTACGTTTTATTTTATTTCATTTTTTTAATTCTTCGCTCTACTGGGAAATTCAATCTGCGATATCTCTTGTCGAACGGCGCATATCGACATTCCACTTTAATATAAAGAACAAAAGAGGAAAAAAAAATAATAATTTGGTGTGTGTATTTTCGTGTTATACAATTTTGATTAAAAAAACATCATTTCTATATTCAATCGTATGGGAACACAAGATACAAAAAAAGAAAAGTGTGGCGTAGTATAATAGTATGTGAATAAGAGAAAATAGATTGGAACTGATAGCTAAATTATGCGAAAAGAGAGAAGATATGAATAACGATACTTTTATTCTTTCTTTAGTTGAGTGTCGTTTACAATCAATCAATTTTGATTATAGAATGCATCCTCTTTGTATGTATGTAAAAAAAAGATTTTTCAATTTTATACTAGCGTGAAGATAGATAGACAGACTAGTTAAAAGTTGTTAATAAATAACCTTTAAAAACAAAAATAGATTTATGGAATGTCAAATTTTTTTGTTAAAAAAGGAATATGGTAAAAATGTTTTGGTTTCTCTCTATTATTACAACTAAGTTTAGAGCATTTTGAGCAATGATGCGTAACAATGACTGAAGTTAGAAACAAATTTATGATGATATAACTGAGGTAGAGTAGAAGAGTTTAAAAAAAGAGTAATAAATATTGTGAACACCGCTAGCACTAACTGTGTCATTTTGATATTCGTTATGTTTAAAATGAGTGTGTTATGATGTGCATATCAGAATGATATATCTAGAAAGAAAATGTACTCTTTTACCATACACTAGATGAAATAGTGTTCACATAAATTTAGTAAAAATTAAAAACCTATTATATAGGAGTTTTTGTTTATTTTTATTTTAGATATTTATTAGATGGAACATTCGTTGGAAAATCATCTTCTTGTTTCACATGAAACATGTGGCTATCAAAATCGAAGTGATGCAAGTGATGCAAATAGTGTAGATAGGTATGTATTAAAAGATATATTTACTCTAATTATCAATAAAAATTCATGAAATTGAAATCATTTTTCTATTGTTTTTTAATATAGTGCATTCAGTCTGGACAGTGTGACTAGTCCGAATGGTTGTTTAAATACAACAATGAGCAGTGGAGATACTTTATCACATACTGTTTTATTTGATGAATTGAAACGTGTTAAAGAGGTAGAAAAAAAAAGAATAATATTTTATGTTTTTAGAGGAAATAGTATTGTTTTTCTTTAATTCGTTTATAGGATTTGAAACAAAAAGACGATGAAGTTCGTCGTGCTAGTGAATTAAGAGAAAATGTTGATAAAGAAATTCAAGATCTAACAGCATCCCTCTTTGAGGTATGTAAAATATATTATTGTTGCATTTAATTACTCTTTAATTCTCTATTAATTTTTTTTTTGTAGTCTGCACATTTAATGGTAGAAGACGCAAAACGAGCTCAAAGTAACACTGAACAAAAATTAAAAGTGGCTAATCAAACTGTAAATTAATTTAAATATCAATATTTTCTCAGAAATAGAAACGTTTTTTTTCTATTTTTATTAGATCGAAGCATTACTAGTTGAAAATTCTCAATTGAAAAAAACTGTTACGGAGTTAAAAGACATCGTAAATAGTTGTCGTTCGTCAATATCATCTACTTCTCGTTCATCAAACTCTCTTTCAACTACACCATCTAATTCAATATTAGCGACTTCACATTCAATTTCATCTTCAAATTTTGATCAATCATCAATAATTTCAACATCTTCATCTTCTCCATCAGTCCCATTATCCAAAAAACTCAAAGACAAATGTAAACAACATATTCGATCATCTTCTGATTTACAGTCATGGTCTACAACGAATTTTTCAAATATTAATAATGATTATGAACAAAATTCCGATATGAATGATGTAAGTAATGATGATAAATGTTTAAATAAATGGTTTGAATTTTGTTTTCGTTGTCAGGATAATTGGCCATTGGTAAGAAGGAAAGAGTTTTGTTCTTGACCTAACACAGAATTAACGATGCCAATCTATTATTGTTGTTATTATTAGTTTTTTTTTTGATGGGTACTGCTTTAAAAAGATTCCTTTGTTTCACTTTTGAAAGGTAATCTCTCATCCAAATTTTCAAATAATAGTTAGGCAAGTGTGATATACTATGAAAGAGAGTTGAAATTTGAGTCTATTTGTTTCGCTTGTTTTTTTATTTCGTTATTGCTTCATAATAAATTATGATTATTTTTTTAATACAATTAGCTTTTTCATATTAAAGAGTAGCAGCTAATTGTATATATTATTTTTTAATCGCTTATGGCTCTTAAATTTGCTTGATAATACTCTATTTGACATTTAAATTTTATCTTCAGGTTAATAACGTTATTCTACGAGAATTTGCCAGATGGGAAGAAAATCCAACTATTGAACGTTATTCTTCTGCGTTTATGCATCGTGTATATAACGAAGACATTGGTCCATGTTTATCCTTTCCAAACGCTGAGGTAAATAAAGTGTGTGTGTGTGTGTGTTTATGATGAACTTTTTTTTATTCCTTCAATTATTTTTTCCTAGCTTTCCACACGTATAATCAACGCTATTGAACGTAATGAGGTGATAATTGAAGCTTTTCATCCTAGAACGCCAGAAGAAGCGATGAAGTAAGTTTATTGTTAATTTTCATTATTAATCAATTATAAGGAATTAACATTTTTTTTTGAAGAGTTTGCTCCCTAACTGGTGACTTGTGTCAATGTGATTATCGTATAAGATTAGGTGAAAAAGGTGATTGGTATCCATTATCACATCTTTCAAGAAATAGAGTAAGTGTTTGAATCCAATGAATAGTCACAAAACACCGATAGTTTATTTCTGTTCTAGATTGCAAGTGTTTGCGATTTTTTCACTTATATTCGTCATGTTCAAAATGGTTTGGTCAAAACAGACAGTAAGATAATTAACAAAGAAAATAACTCCATAGAGAAATGATTCATATGCTTCTATTGTCAGAGATGTCTGTATAATTTTTCTAAGACTATACTTAGACACTTAACGGTGAAACTAAAAAAGCTATGAGAGATGATTGTCTTAAATAAGTTATATGTGTCTTATTTTTTAGCTCGTAGTCGTTACAATAAAATTATTGAATTAAGAAAACAAATGGCCTATGCTCGTCTTGGTTTATGAGAGTCGTATAACTGATTTATTTCTGTTATTCGAAACGCGTGCAACTCGATATATTTTTGATGTATCTGGCCTAAAGAGTATTCCCGTCCACGATGTTATAACCATCAAATTTCTATCTCTTTATTTAGAACTGCTGTTATCACATAAAACAACAACAACATATTTTCATTGAATTTTGTTTCAAAATAATGTTTTTGTGCACACATTTTAGCATTTATTTTTTATTTTCTGTCGTCGGAACAAACGTTTATTTTATTTTTTTTCCCTCTGTAAATATAGATTATTTTGTACATTCCATTTTCTTATTTAATTCTATTAGTCATCATTCACAAAATTTGAACAACTATACATTTATGTTGCTTTCTTTTCCAAGCAAAGAGCACATTTTTTTAAAAATCTCGTTTTTGTAGGTTGATTTCCATTCATGTTATTATTGAATGCTAATTTGATGCATCAAAGATCTTTGTATGAAGAGAGAAGATGTTATCTGGTTGTCTATTTTTTCTTGCTCTGTTTGTCTTCCACAGTATTATTTTTATTTTGTTGTTATATTCTTTGATTGTTCTTTAATTCTACAAAAAAATTTTACTTTTTTTGTTGTTGTTAATGTGTTTTCTACATGTACGTATTTTCTGTTTGTTTTCATTTTTGTTTAATTTGAACATGTGAATAAATGTATGCGATGATGATAGCAACGTTATGACTTGCTTTAGTCTGAGTAAATGCATGTCAACGACAAATTTTATTTACAATTTGATATTATCTTTCTTAATTACAAATGAATTTATTGACCACAATCTACTACACTATAAAATCTTGTTTAGTTGCCAATGGATTATGCCAAAAGACGATGTTGGCATTGTTGATTATTTTAATGCAGAGATGGTCAACTCCAGCTAAGTTCAACTCCAACTCTGTTACGCACTTATTTTGTTTTGATTCGTTTTCTTCTTTACTTTTATTAGTAGCTATTTATGTCATTTTTGTTTACAAGAGTAGACACAAAAATAAGATATTTTAATAATTCAAAATTACGTTTCAACAATATTAATTTTCAGAGAGTACTTTTGATCATATGATCATCAGTTACATATATGCACGTGAGTACTAGTTATGATATATGAAGAATATATAACCGTTGAACACATGTTCACATCGCTTTCTAAAGCAAAAATGTGTGATGTGATGTAACAGAAAAAGGGAAAAAATTGTTAGAGCTGTGAAAAAAAATCGTTTTTGTGTAACTTTTCGAGAAATAATGCGGTAATTGAGAGAAGAAGGTGGTATAAAAATGTTCAGCGGATTGAGCGCTATCATCCAGACTACACTGCTTATTCGTTTGGTCACCCAAATTGTGAAGCTTCCAGTGCACAAGTTAATCTATACTTTCGGGTAATGTGGGATTCTGAAAAAAGCAGGAAAAATGCTAGTCAAACAACGCACACTTACAACGCAATATTATTAACAACAAATATTATATTCTCAAATTTAAACGCAGAAATGACAGGAGTAAGTTTCGTGCTAAGCGGATAATTTGGACTTACCCTGCGGATATATAAAAGTTTTGCACACTCAGACTGTTAATGAGTATCGCTGATGTTAACGTTTTTCTCGAGAACTGGAAAAATCTAGAAACATTAAGTTGAAATAAACTTTTCTTTCTTAACAATTTCGTAGTACAGAGCGTTCGATAGTTTGACGCGTTGATTTCGAATATGCCATTTCTTTTGATTAAAAATATATTTCTGCTAGAAATAAATGGATTTTACATGACAAACCTATTGTGAAATCCAGATAAAAAGTTGCATTTACTGCAAGTCTACAAGACCTATGAGAGTATATGGAAGATTTCTCAGTTTTATAGAACATTGGGAAAAGGTGGAAAATACATCACACTGACGAGCTGATTTTCCGAGGACTTGTTAACAGGAAAATTTAGATCGGAAAAATATTTCCCCAAGAGAAGATTTTTGATTTCAGGAAAATATGGTGATGTTTGACCCTTTTTTGGTATATGACTTTTTCCAACACTATACAACTTAAACAAAAAATTCTTATTACGAAAAGATAGCCCACAATATGAATATTATCATTTACTATCTCAGAACAAAAAATGCTCACTTTCATTTTTCCACTAAATCTCCGCATCACTGCCCACTGCACCTTGGATTGCCGGATGGATGGAATTGACGTAGATAACATCCACCAACATGTGGGTTATTGACCCAGAGAAAAATCCAAAGTAAAGTATTTTTAGAATATGATATATTGTACATTAAGGAAAGTGGATGAATTTTCTTTGTTGTTAGAAATAGTTATCAAAGTTAAGAGCAATATTTTTAACGTATTTTTATTGGTGAGAAAACTTTTAGAGGGATGAGAATACTTGCGAATATCTACGAATACTTTCGAGTATATAAGAATTCTGGATACGCGAATCGGCTTTTCCCCCCTTGGATATAAACATGCGACACATTATATTTTACTGTGAAGAAAAATCAAGTTATTTGATTTGTGCGTACAATATGACAGTCGATCCTACGCGACAAAATCCTACGCGATATTACAATGCGATTTTGTAGAGCAGAAAATTTTCTGTTTTCTAAAGTCAGAATGAAGTCTTGAAACCATACGGGATATAGATAAAAATAGATACATGAATAACACCATCATTTCAGGATCATCCGTTCTTAGTGGCAAAATGTTAGGAAAAATTTTATTTCTCATGCGGATTAATTAATGAAGACGAATTCTTTACAGAAAGTATCTGTGATGAATAGCTAGTAGAACCGTTATTAACTAATCAATTAGATCAAGTACAAAAGTAATTATAACCTGTTCCTTCCGTCGCAATTATTCTTCTGCACTATTTTCTAAAATAATGAAATAGTATGTAATGAAAGAAGATAATGGATTTTGTAGAGCAGAAAATTCTCTATCGAATAAGTTTAGAATGGAATCTCAGTTGTGCTTGGGAGAAAAGAGAACAAAAGTGTGTCATGATTTCTGGCCCACCCGTTAGTAGAAGAACGCACATATAAAAAAGAGTGAATGGATAACGGAAATACCTTTTTAGCCTATATAATGATCATTTCTACAAATTTCTCATCAAAGTATCATATTGTCGTCAGTAGCATGAAGGAGAAAAAAACGAAGATATATTTATACAATGTCTCACATAATAAGAATCAAGCATCATTTAATTATATGACGACTATCATATTGTACGTACAAATCAAATAACTTGATTTTTCTTCACAGTTAAATATAATGTGTCGCATGTTTATGTCTAAGGGGGAAAAAGCCGATTCGCGTATTGTTAGGTATTCGAAAGTATTCGCAAGTATTCTCATCCCTCTAAACGTTTTCTCACCAATAAAAATACATTAAAAATATTGCTCCTGACTTTGATAACTATTTCTAACAGCAAAGCAAATTCATCCACTTTCCTTAATGAACAATACAGAAAAGTGGATGACATAGTCACTCACTTTTCTGATGTCAAGTTTTATTCGAGTGTTTCTCTATTGCCGCTTAGTATACACTTTAAGTGTATACTAAGCGGCAATAGAGAAACACTCGAATAATATTACCTTGAAAACAATCCAAGTACTTACAAGTAAATTCACTTCTGGCAAAAAGACAAGTACCGGCTTCATTACGCAAGCGGAGTACTTGTCTCAAGTACTTCGGCACAAGTACGTTCTATAGGTAGTGGCAGCATCCTGATTATATCAATCCCACATAAATCACATAAACAATTGACAGAACTTTCATTGAGCTGTGCTTAATTTTTTTCTGGAGAGGAAAATGTTATGAGAGGAGGAAGGGAACGCTGGCTGGGAAAATTGTTTATGGAAATTCAAGGACGTTTTTCTAAAACAGAAATTCAATTTTCTATACACTGAAAAATCCTCTAGGCATTCCTACAGATCCTCTTTGAAATTCGCCGAGCATTTTCCATAAATAATTTCAAACCTTACAGTGTAGTCTTTCTAATACAGTACGATAGAACACATGATTACTGGTAATAGCAGATAATATTACACTTCTGATGATATGTCTAATTCATCGTTATTTTTTCTAATAGTTTATTTGAGTTTAAACATGAACAATTCATTCTAAGAAGATTTATCGTATCAAACAGTTCCTCGACAAAGGAATAAAACTATGCTACATTAGTCTGGAGCATTAAGGCAACTATTTTAATTAATATTGTAAGAAAATACACATCTAATCAGTAATAAGATGTAAACACGTACCGAGCCTTGAGCTCTGATCTCAAATGTTGCTTATTTTCGATATTCAAAATCCCCAATCTCTGCCGAGTTTCTATGTCAGACTTAATCAGTTTTCTCTGTTCTATCTGAAACTAGCACTATAATTGAATAAATTCAATAAAACGGTATTGGGTCTGGTAAGGCTCGACTAAAAATCCAAAAAATTGGTAAAACGACATCATCTTTTACACTAAGGATTAGGTGAAACACTTACATTACATAGTTGGTTTGCTAGTTAAATTGTTTTTAAAGTATAAGTAGTAAACAAAATAGTATTAGTATATAATAAGTACTGGGAAAGAGATCGCTTAGATACAGTTGATAACTTACTGTTATTAATCTACTTAAGAAGATGTATTTGAATTGAAACGGTATTTAAAAAAACGAAACAGGGTATTCAGAGTATTCACTTCGAATGAATAGTGTATAATTACATAAATACTGATCATCAGTATAATGACTTGAATTACCCAAACAGTTTTAATATTAACTGTGCCAACTCCGAATTTAACTAGTATGCCAAGTTGAACTCAAAATTCGATATTGTATAATTTCATATCTACAGTTCCAAAGTTTGAAAATTTTAGTATAAACTTCGTTTGAAACAATGTCTTCTATTACCAGATAACTATAGTGAAAAAACCTTTTAGAAATTGACCTGTTTTTCACATTGGTTTCTAAATAACTTAATTTTATCAGTTTTAACTATTATACATGTTAAATTAGATTTAAATTTTGCCAACAGATGTTCTTGTTCTATTTCTGTTGGTAAGAAATAAAGAAAACATACAGAAAAAACAAAAAGTTGTAAGAAGGAAATTGTGAGGTAGTTTCTAGCGGCCTCTATTGAAATAGAACATTCGCGTGGTGCAGTATTGTATATTATATGTCGATTGTGTTGTTTTCATTTGAACGATGGAAATGAGATTGTGTATTATACCATTACCTCTGCGTGAAAATCTGTGAATTTTTTTTTACATGGGTAACTAAAACCTGCAGGTGGTCTGTTGTCGTTGACACACATTCGTAAATGGCAACTACAAGCATGCTGCCGTTTGTGAAATTTGATGATGGATCCTTCGAACTACCACTGAATTGTTTTCCAGTTCGAAATCTTTTGAGAAATACGTCCAATCGTAAGTTTTATGATGGGTATTACGCATGAACTAATAACAGAATAGGTGTATTTTTGCACTGTCTTAATAGAAAGAATCATCCAGTACATGACAAGAACGAATGAACTTTCTAGTGATGCAGTCCTTTATTGTATTGGTAGATTTATCCTAGAATATCCCCGGAGCTTCACTAATTGGAATTTTTCTGTTTGATCAGACACATGTTAATTTCATAAGTTTCTGTTTTTCTCGTAGCTGATTATGCTTGGGTGGTTGCGTTACGTGACACACAAACCCGTCGATTTGCGGCAATATTAACGACTCAGTCAAATCTCGATAATATTCATGATGAAACAAAGAAGAAAAAACGACCACCGAAGGAAAAACTTGTTGAACATTTACTTGACGGATTTTACATTGTGAGTTCTTGTATTTCAGTAAGAAAAGTGAAGGTTGAAACTATTTTTATTCTACTTAGATGCATCATTGTGCAATTGAAGATCCTGCTAATGTTGCTATTCTCAATATATCTGGCAGAGATCTAGAAGAAGTAAAAGAAGAAGACTTTTATTTATTTGATAATGTGATTAAAATCGACGCAAGTGAAAATCAATTACCATTTCGTATGTGCAAATTACACCATTATCTTGTCATGAATCTTTGTTATTTCTTCTCGTCTAGATGGTTTTAAAACATTTCCAAATTTAAGTGAACTTACACTGGCATTTAATCAGATAAAAAATATTAAATTAAATGTTGGTGATTATGAGACACTTGTGGTATATATCAAATTGTTTATTTCTTAATGGATAGTTATTTCAATGTTTACTTCTAGGAACTTGATGTCTCTTATAATAATCTGACAATGCATGATTTTGAAACATTAGGTATTTTACCAAAGATTCGAATACTTCGTGCAAGTGGAAATGATTTTTCGGCATTACCAAGAAGATTAGCAAAACCATATGTTCATACAGATACGTAAGTTTGACAACAGTTATCATTGAAAAGGAAAACAATCAATTAATTTTTTATCTGAAATACTTTAGCGTTTTATATCGATAAAAGTTAGGTATGAATAGCTGCTTTTTTTAACTTTTACAATTATATTATTTGTATTACAAGCCAAATTACTTGAAAACGTTTTTTTTTCTAAAAGCTATATACCTATTTCTGCGTTGCTATTCCTTTTGCCATCACTATAAAATTCTTCTCACTTTTCTTACAGCCGTATTATAATTTTTTTTATACTTTTAAAATAATCATAAGCCATATGAGTAACTGGCCACAATTTGTTTTCTATCAAGTATAAAATATATGTCAGGCAACGTATTACAAAGTTCGAAGAGGTTTACATTAATAAAAAGACGATTCTATAGATGTATCCTATTGTTCATTTGACATGCAATATTTTTGTCAAATAGTTCTTAAGGGTACCCCGCCCCCTCTTTTTTACCCTCTTGAAAATCGGGGAAGCCGATGTCGGATCGAGCTGAAATTTATATCAGATAGAACATCGAAAAAGAAAATCAATGTATTTTTGCCCAGAATTTTCTAATGTGTCTTTCTATGGGTTCAAAAAAAAACTAGTTTTTTTGTCTGATCTTTAGCATTTTTCGGATATCTCGAGAAGGAAAGCATATTTTTCGAAAAGAAAACACCTAACATCAGATAGGGTCTGAAGTATCTGTGGTAAAATTTTGGGCTCGATCGGATCATTGTTTCGAGGGTTCGTAATGTGAGCTGATGAAAACTGGAGTTCTTCAGAAAATCCATAGAAGAACACGTCAGAAAATTCTGGGCAAAAATACATTGATTTTCGTTTTTGATATTCTATCTCTGATATAAATTTGAACCCGATCCAACATCGGCTTCCCTGGTTTTCAAGAGGATCAAAAAAGAGGGGGGGGGGTACCCTTAAGAGGCACATGTAACTATATACACCTGGGTAT
>CAJNOQ010001074.1:0-36431 GCA_905250885.1 Didymodactylos carnosus | reverse complement strand
GGTCATGTGGAGTTGGGAGAGGTCTCATTTTAATCAGAAATTTGCGGGCTACAATCATGCCTCATTAAGAACGGTTCGGGTTATTTTTTGGGGTTTCTGAAAAACTCGTTTTCTAGAAAACCAGGTCTTCGAAGGGCTATGCGGAAGCCGCATGGTCGATAACCTATAATCCACTAGATTCCGAGCAAAAAGCGTTTAATCACTTCGTGGGGTTCCCTCGTAAGCAATTTTCTTCTAAATCAAGTCTGAATTTCCTTTTATCTAACTCAATTTACTTCAACACAAAGCCTTATAATATAAAAGTACATTTACCGAAGTCATGATACGACCTATTCTACTTATCTTATCTTATTTATGTGCATACCAAATTTTATTTTCTATCAAATACAGAAAGAAAAAACAAATGCTTTACTCTCAAAATGGAAATAAATATCTTACTCCAAAAATTGAAACTAAACGCCTTACTCTGAAAATGGGAATAAGCGCTTTACTTCGGAACTGAGAGTAAGCCTTTTATACTCTAAAAATGAGAGTAATTGTCTTACTCTGAAAATACGAGTAAACGCTTTACTCTATGGGATACTCTCGTAAGTCAAAGATCCAATTTTCGAAGTAAGAAAATTCTGATTTCGAAATAAGTTTTTTCAAAAAGCCTCTTCCCTCGCTTCCATTATCGGGGCGCCCCTTATTTATGACTGTCCATTTATTTCTATCAACTGCATATTTTCAAGATTAATATAATTAATTAAGATAATGTAAGAAGTTGATACATGGCTCTGAGTTATTTCTGCAAAACTTGGGGCAAGGTTACATGTCGCCTTAGGAATGAAAATACTTTTTTAAAATATCGATTTTGGTTACATCCCTTTTCGTCTGTTTGATGATAAGGGCGCAACCAACTCCAAATAAATGAGTTTGTACACCAAATATTGCTCTATTTAATGACATTTGAACCAAGGTTACGGGTTGCTTAGTTTTATAGAAAATTTCGAAATACTATCATCATAGCAAAATCATCGTTTAAAATGCCCTCAAAATCTTAGAAGATCCTACTATTTTCAGATGAAGTTCCTAAGACTAAACACTTGGATTTAGTGGTCATTTGAATGGGGTTGCCCAATGATGTAAAAGGATTCAAACTCTAAATTTTATCGAAGGCCCTGTCGGTCGGTATTTTCACGGAAGTTCTCTTAATACTGTAAAATTACCCTATTTCATTGTAACTTATAAATAAATAATAAATGTAACTTGCTTTTTAAAAAATAATAGGGCTATCAACGTATCAATATGCCATGTAACAACTTCTTACATCATCTTAATTAATTATACTAATATTGAAAATATGCAGTTAATAGAAATAGATGGATAGTTATAAAATAAGTAGAATGATAGAAAATAAAAGGGATGAAACGAGTGTGAGACGAAATGAGACGGGACAAAACGAGAGTAATCCCTTCCTTGAGTTATACTTGAACTGAAGATGCTCATGAACTTTCAAATAAAGATATTTATAAAAGGATACTACAAAAAATTCTATAAATACAGAAATATAGAAGTATTGAACGCAAAAGGAAATAATGTATATTAAATTGTACACGAGTGGAACACCTGGTGAAGAAAATGAAAGAAATCTAACATGAAGATGGCATATAACAGAAGATCAAAAACATGCAAGACAAAAAGAAATGTTTGAAACGAGAAGAAATGTGTAGGCTTAACACTGTAAATCATGACAAAAGCTTTAGCGATTGAAAGTTGGACACTTTTGTAAATTGTAGTGGATGCCTGTCGCTAAAGTAGTTGATTCGATATCTCATGTGGCGAATCGTGTTTATGAAAAAAGTGCAAGTTACTTTTACGACTGTAGTATTTTTTCCAAACAAAACAAATCAATTGCACTCATTTTGTACATGAATTAGGAAGAACTCCGGTAGGCTATATATCCCCATAAAAAGTTATTATAGACAATTTTATTTTTTCCATTAGAAACAATAAATTTTGACGGAAGTAGATTTTCTACTTTTTATTTCGTTGTTGTTTTGTCAGGTTTTTCTTGTTTTTTATAGAGTAATAATTGATGATTTATTGCGAAAGATATGATAGGCGTATTGCCTGTTTTCACGACACAATAGGGATAAGGTTAAAGATGTTACAAATGAACGAACAGCTAAAAAATAACACAAAAGTATAAAACAATTTAATCAAAGAGAGATATCACAAGTTCAAAAGTCTATTTAGAATAGTTTTGATTGGATTTAAACGTAAATGTAGTGTGTTTGTTTCACACTTTTCTTTATAGAAAAAGCGGTTAAGAACAAGATTTAGAAAGATATCGTTTGAAAGAAAACCGTACATAGTAAAAGAACGAGATAACTTAAAAACAAAATCGTTTAATAAAACATAAGAAGCACGCTTATGAAGTTCATGAGGGGGGAAACGTGATGGAGACGAAGAGCGATTTTTAGACTGACATTTTGTATGCGTTGAGATTTAATCTAGCTAGAAATAGAAATACACAAGAGAAATACACGGAGCAGCGTACGTTAACAAAGGACGAAGAAAAGTTTTGTAAACAAACACAGCTGAGGCGGAACCATGGAGGCCGTGGGCCACTCACAAATTTGGAAAATTTTCGTTTTCTTCTAGTAGAAACTTATTTTTTCTTTGGGTTCTTGACCATGAACGCATCCATAGTTTCAGAATCATTTCGCCGCCTCTGCACAGCTGTATGAGGAAGACGTCTCAATGTCTGCCACACGCTTAATTAATTTTCTTTCATGTAATAATCCTTTGACTGAACGGTTTTAATAGCAAACAAGAAAAAATAAATGTATGACGTGTAACGAACGAAGGAAGGATTTGTCTAACGCTATGTCGCTATGCATCAGCAAAAATGTGCCGGGCACTAAAGTGATTTAGTCACTGCCGGCTTCTTATTTTAGCTGAATAGAAGTGTAAAAAGTTTTTCAAGACGAATTGTATACTTTGAAGGGGCTGGGGAGTCGTATCATGAAAAGACTTAAGCTGGCGATTTGTTTACTTTTTAAAAGTCGTTGACAGCAGTGACAAACTTGAGACAAAAACCTGCAAAATAACGAAATATTTATTCTCTAATCCTTAGAATGTCATTTTCATCGAATCGTATCGTTAAATGCCTGAGCTATTCGAAAATGCGTCAATGACTTAAGTTTTCGGTCTTAACTTTAAGACTACATTTCCCATGACTTAAGTCACCCTTTGACTTAAGTTTTTTTGTAATACGGTAAAAGTCCAAAGACTTAAGTTAGTGAAAGCAAAGAAACTTAAGTCCAAATTTTAACTTAAGTCAGAGTTAAGTTTTTTTGTGATACGGCCCTCTGCTCTTCTTGGTACTTTAGTGTCGGCCATGTTGTTCGTAGTAAAATATCGTTAGACCCTTTTGTTTTCATGCTTTACGATGTGGATCATCAACTTAACTTGACCGAGCATGCAGCTTATCATATCCATTGTTTACCTATATTATCAATAGCATTATCGAAGCTCCAATCCGTGTTCGCGTTTAGTGAAGCATTTATACTTAATACAAGGTCTTTTACACCATCAATATGGCATTAATTTTTGAAAAATAATAAAAAAAGGAGTTGCCAATTACTATACTTACTTGATCAATTAAAACTAAGAAAGTCTCAAATGTTTGATATACATTAGCATTACATTATTCGCTACACTACCTGAATATTAGATTTTTGATTTTTGCAGTATCAAGCTTCGTTTTTTATGTGTAATATATTCCGAAAGTATTTGATGAATATTGCATGATTAGTCTAAAAATGTTTTTCATATGAGAAACTGACAGTTTAAGAATCTGTTAGACTGAAACTATGGCATAGGTCTAGAGATAAAATTTCTGGAGACAGGGAGTCAAACTTTCCAATGATCCATAACACAATAATAAGAATTATAATAGAAGAACTGGTTTTTATCATAAGAGCTTTTAACCGTCTCAGAAGGTTTCCTCTTCACTTGATCATGCGTCATTTTGTTTAAACATTTTTAGATTTTATTAACTCCTAAACTATTACTCACAAGCATACTTTTATGATTTCAACTTGGTTTTGATAGTGATTTCGACAATGAGTTCACCTACAGCTTCGCAAACAGTATGTCCAGATTTTGTTTGCGTTTAGCTGCTATATTATAGAGATTTTCAATTTAGCAACCTTCGTCTCTTCCGGGAACAAGTTATATCAATAATCCTACAACAGCCATACCTTCCATGCCAATTCCACTTGATCTAAATACATTATGGGTCGAGTATAAAAGTGCTGATGGAAGAGTAAGTATTCTTCTGATGATGGTTGATTCATAAACAATAATTTTGCTTTATTTAGGTTTATTATTACAACGCCAAGTCTCGTGATACAACATGGACAAAACCAGACGGCCAACGCGTTATGTCACAAGAGGAAGTTGATAAATTATTAGCCAATCCTTCGACTATACAAACTGAATTAACATCCTCATCTACCGCTTCTTCTGCAACGCCGGCACAAACTACAGTAAGTGAAATAGGTAGTAACGGTGCAAACGATGAGAAAACAATGCAATCAAATCAAGATCAAACAAATATGTCCGATCTGGACGTTAAAAAAGTTGAAAGTACATCAGCAGAGGATCAGAAGAATCCACAAGCATCAACTGCCTATGATCAAGCAACATTCAATACAGCACAACGCTATGGTTATCCTCCCGGTGGAATGATGCCGCCATTCGGAATGCCACCGCAAGCCATGATGAGCATGATGGGAATGATGCCCCCTCATTTAATGGCTCACATGAGTCAAATGATGCCACCTGGTAAGCAGAATTAATAGCTTTATATTACTACAAAGTCGTACAGTACAATGCATTTATAAGGGATATAATAATTATGGATTTTCAAAGTAGGACGCTATAAGTTCGATAAGTTATGTAAAATCTCTAGTGTTTATGCTGGTTTGGAATATTTATAGCATTTTACAACTATGTATTTTCTTCTTTCTTCCAGGCTTTCCATATATGCCACCAAATCCTCAAATGATGCGTTATCCGTTTATGATGCCACCCTTTATGCATTTAACACCAGCAGCTGTACAGCAACAACAGCAAACTTCTTCAACAAAAACAACATCAAGTACTATTGTTAATGCCGAATTCCAAAAGGTACATTTTGCGTCTTTGCTAGTTCTACAATTGCTGATTATGAGTGAAGTACGCATGCGATCAAAAGGTTTTGGGGCATCATAACTGACCCCCATTCATACTTACGTCTAAAAACTATCCAGGCAAATAGCATTAAGCAGGCTGAAAGCTATCTTTTGCTAAAGCAATTTCTAGTGTGGTGGAGGATGACGCCTAAGTTTAAAAAGACTTCTCGAGAGGATACTCATGTTCTGATGTAAAATCTGAAAAGTGTATGTAAATGTGTAATAGAACTATCATCACCATCAAAATCATTATTATGTTTCTTCTATATTTCTAGTTAAGACAACGATTAATTGAACTTGAAGAAAAATTATCGACGGCGAAGGATGAAGCGGCTATTTGGTGTGAATACAAAAATCCTGAAGATCGAGCTTATTACTATAATTCAAAGACAACAGAATCAACGTGGGATAAGCCAACGGTTTTAAACGAATTGGTTGGTAAGTAAAGAAGAAGTTTAGAGCCGATGGTCGATATTGTTCTTTTCACTTCTATCTTTAAAAATTGTAGAAGGAAACAATGGTGTAGCGATGATTTCTAATTAGATTAGTGCTTTAGCAAATGCTATTTTTTATTTTCAGAATTACAAACCGAAATAGATTCACTGAAAAAGAACATTCAACAAGCCGAAGAAGAAGCAAAGCGTTTAGAACAAGAAGCAACTGCTGCTAGTAATGCAGCTAAAGTGACTGATGACACAAGTCGTTTGTCACTCCTTAATGGTCATACCATTGAGAAAATGGATTTTAATGATGTACGACGCATGGTAAGTATTTAATCTTCTATTTCTGATCATTTCAAGAAACCGTCGTTTATTGCTGCTAATATTGTTCTGTATTTTATATGTATACGCCACGTATTGTTAGATAATTTTGCTACACAAGATGTAATTGAGAGTTAAACGAAGCTGTGTTTCTCCTAACATAAAAACGGGTATAAGTTCAGAGAATAACCTCTAATCATTTATTTCCATTTTTTAGTATTTCTCTTCTGGAAAATCATTCTAGATTACTTTATTTCTATTTAAAATAGGATAAAATGGATACAACAGTAGGTTCATTTGGACCAGAAGAAAAACGACTAGACACGGAAAAAACAAAACAAAAATCAAGACCAATTTCAAGTACACCAGTTTCAGGAACACCTTGGTAAAATCATTTGTCAAAAGACAATTATTACTCTCTTTAAGATGTCAAATGTTAAACATTTGCTTTCAGAATTAATACTTTGTTGTTTTGTGAATGATCATGAGCGAATTATCAGAGTTATATATATCAATTATTTGTTTAGGTGTGTGGTTTGGACTGGTGATGGTAAGGCATTCTTTTATAATCCAACACAACATTTATCTGTATGGGAAAAACCGGAAGATTTGGCTGGTACGTGTAAATTGTGCTTTAGTATTTAATTTTTATTTTATTTTATTCTATCTTAAGGGCGTACTGATGTCGATACCTTATTAAGTGAACCACCAAAAGTGATTGATTCAGCTGTTCTGCGTGCTGCAGTCAAGAAGAAATTGGATCCAAAATTGAGTGATGATGAGCCAGAGTTCAAAAAACCAAAGTCAGTTATAAATTCAACGAAAATTATCTCTATCGACTTGTTATTCTTTTTCTAGAGCTGATACAACGTTGGCGACTAAAGCGGCTAAAGTCGAGCAGACTACAACTCTCATTTCTCCGCCAAGTACTAGCAATACTAATGGTATTAGCCGAATAGAAATGAAGAAAAAAGATGACGAAGAAGAAGAAGAAGAGAACGATGAAACCCGTGGTGAACTTATTACCAATAATACTTCAAGTATTTCTAATTCTATTAGTTCAACAACGGACGATTCACCAAGCAAACTTCAACCAAAACGAATTGCTGCTGGAAAAGATGCAGCTATTGAAGCAGAAGCACAAGCTGCACAACAACGCGCTATTTTGCCATATGAAAACAGAATAAAACAATTTCGTGAAATGTTAGCAGAAAAAGAGGTATATATCCGATTAACATCCTTTACCACTAAGCCATTACTTATTTTTACTATTAGGTATCGGCATTTGCAACATGGGAAAAAGAGTTGAATAAAATTGTTTTTGATCCACGATATTTATTACTTACAACGAAAGAACGTAAACAAGAATTTGATAAATTTGTTAAAGGTATGTGTACCTCTATTTGTTTTATATGAACAGAGCTAGCAATTGCGTTTTCTTTTTCAGAACGAGCTGAAGAAGAGCGAAAAGAAAAAGCAGCAAAATTAAAAATGAAAAAAAAACAGTTTCAGGATTTATTAAAAGATGCCAATTTAAGTACAAGGTAAACATTTGAATGATTTCATTTGATTCTTCTTCGTATGATATCTTGATAAACACATTTTTTATTTTAATATTTTTCTCTCTTAGAACAACATTTAATGAATTTTCATCACGTTATGGCAAAGATGAACGTTTTCGTGTTATTGAAAAATCGCGTGATCGTGAAACATGGTTTCAAGAATATTTAAATGAATTAAAACGACGTGAAAAAGAAGAACGTTATAGTAGTAAAGAAAAAGTATGTATTTATCTAATAATATCTATTTTATTTCCATATTTATATTTTTTCAACAAGAATATTCCCAAAAAATTTCATTTAGATAGTTTATGTACAGATTGTTAGTCTATTTTGTTCTGTTCTAATTAATAGTTTTCGGGTAGGAACAGAAATATATATTTCTGTTTTTCTGTTAAACAAATGATTCTTTTTCTATTTGTCTACAATGCGTCTATGTTTACCTATACAGGAAAAAAGATGGTCATACGCATAATAAAAGCAAAAAGTACGTGTTTTCAACAATATACAAAATGCATTTTCTTTCTATGGAAAGCATGTTTGATTTGTTTAAAAACGTTCTAGTGTATAATGTGGTCATTATCAAGATGGTGGGAGTATTTCCTCTTATCCGTTTATTCACATACGCTACTGCTAAAACAGCATAAATACATAGTTTTCCTGTGAAACACAATTATTATAGGTAGTGTGTATGTGATTTCTTATTTTTATTAGCTTTTATTTTTCGTTTCTAAATAACTGTATAAATACAAGTGATAGTATACAAAACAGTTTTGTGTTACCAAATAGATCTACGGTGAATGACAAATAAAATAATGGTGAAACTACAAGACATCTTCTACAGAGAACAAAATTATTTCATCAATGATGCGTGTACTATTGTTTATATTATACATTCAACTTTTTAGCATATATTCTTTCTTTGTTTCATTCTCTTTTATTATTGTTTGTTTTTCTTTTTTCGTCTATTTTAGTTGAAAAAGGATTTTTTCTCAATGTTAAAAGAATTGAAACTAACTCAAAATTCATCATGGTCGGATATTAAACGTACAACTGAACACGATCATCGTTATAAAGTAATTGAATCAAGTTCAAGACGTGAAGATTGGTTTAAAGAATTTTTATCAAAATATGCTGTTGAAAATGAAAAAACAGAATCGAAAAGTGATGCACCATCAGAGGTTAGTTTTATTTTTTTATAATAATATTTGAACTTGTTTTTATCAGAAGAAACTATTGTACATTTAATTTTAGGATGATGAAGAAGAAAAAGTACGTCAACGAGAAAAAGAAAAACAAGAACGTATTGATGCCAGTATAAAGAAGCGAACAGAAGAAGTAAAAGAACAATTATCAACGTATCAACGTGAATTAGAAAAAGAACGTGAACAATTAAAAAAAGAAAAAGCAATTGAAAACTTTAAAGCATTATTAACGGATATGGTAAGTGTTTAAACTATTAATTGTTATCATTATATTCTCATGTATTGCTATTTTCTTTTTCACAGGTACGAACGCCCGATGTCGATTGGAAAGATACAAAAAAACTATTGCGTAAAGATCAACGATGGGATCAATGTAAACAATTAGAACGTGAACATCGAGAAAATTTATTTGATGAACATATAAATCAATTACAAAAGAAACGTAAAATAGCATTTCATCAATTATTAAACGAAAAACAAGACATTGTAACATTAACATCAACGTGGAAAGAAGTGAAAAAAGTAATTAAAAATGATCCACGTTTTGAAAAATTTTCTAATAGTGATAAAAAGAAAGGTAAGAAGTTCAATTCTTTGTAAAAATGAAAAGATCTGTATTTTTTTTTTGATATATTTAGAAAAAGAATTTGATGAATATATTAAAGAAAGATATCTTGATGCAAAAAATGAATTTAAAGAATTATTACAAGAGACAAAAAATATAACACACAAGTAAATTATAATTTTTTTCCCATTTATTAAAGAATAATAGAGATGATTTATGATTTATTTATTTATATTTAGATCACTTCAAATGATAAATGAATCTGACCAACATCTTCGTGAAATTGAAACTACACTTAAAAATGACAAACGTTATTTATCTCTTGATGTTGCACCAGAAGAAAGAAAGAAAGTTTTGATGAATTATCTTGAAGAAATTGCTGTCAGAGGTCCACCGCCACCACCAACAGCTTCAGAACCAAATGCTAGACGAAAAATTCAATAATGGGTAAACATTTGTTTTTGTACTGAAAAAAATTTTTTTTGTTCCTAAAATTATTAGAAAAACTTTAAGTACTTTTATCACCTAATACATTTCTTGTGTATAAACAACAGATATGTTTGACTTCGTCTGCATTCTTCTATATAATTAGTTTTTCAGTTTGTCTTTATTTTGTCATTATCGTCGTTTTTCAATTCAGAAATAATATATATCTGTTTATTTTGTTTTGTTGTTTTCTGCAAAAAAAAAAGAAGTTATTTCTGTTCGTCTTCTTTCCCTTTTATGGAATGTTTTTCTTTTTCGTCGTTTGTGAATGATTGAAATAAAAGACACATTAAAAATACAAGACTTTTGGAACTAGTTACGTCTGTATTCTCAATAATTATGACCAATCACATAAAGACATTATTAATTTCTGTCAATTGTTTACTAATCAAAAATATTGGAATGAAAAAAAGATTGGCAAAGTTAAAGAGACAATTCTGGTTCAAGCAGTAAATGTTGTCAGTGCCAACGTAAAGAAACAAGAAAACTAGTCAGACTAGTTTTTTTTTGGATCAACGGATTATCTTTGTTTGAATGAGAACATGGAAAGAAGAGTAAATTTTGAGCTCGATTTTCTTTAAAATTCCCCGTCAAAACTCTTTCAACAGTTAACAGAACTGGAATTAAAAAAAGTGATTTCTCACATCTCTGCTCACAATTAATTGTATAGATTTTACACGTCGTCGAATTACTAATTTAAATTATAGAGATATCAACGAAGCGAAAGAAAAATAGTTTTTGCGTGAATAATTATGGAAGATTTATTGTGAACAATGTGTTCAACAGTAAAGATAAATCTACTCGTCTATTTAGAACTAATATTATTATCACTTTTTTTAAGAATACCTTTATAATAGCTGTTCTTTCCTGCTATAAAACTAAGATGAATGTTCATGAATGATGTTTAACAAAGGAGAAAATTAATCATGCATTTGATAAAACATGAAAAACTACTTATCCACATTTAACTCTACAACGACACTATTGACAGAGTTATAAATGGATTAGTGGTTATTTTGTTCGTCACGTACTTCAAACGTACTGTGTTCGAACTTCGGCGCTGGTAGGTCATGTAATAACCTTGGACAACTTACTAATGTCTTCGTGTCTCAGATCATCCATCCGACAGCATACTCACTACGTTATAACGTATAATACAGTTCCTCTAGCTAGTTCGCATAGCTTTTCGGAAAGGTAGTTCGTGATTAGAGCGTGTGTGTGCTCAAGTAGTTGGGCGAAAGAACTCTGCGTCAAACTAGCCTTCTTTCTAGAACTGTAATATATGTTCTAGCTTAGTAATGAGATGGGTGATCATGTCAGACGCTTATCAACTGCAGAAAAGATATCGGGCTATTGAAACTATTATTCGGCAGCACCCTACACCGATAACGGTTGTCTTGAAGAAAGTAGAATGTTCTTACTTTCTTTCAGGATTACACTGGAAAAAAGGTATCTCTTCTTGCTACCGACAAAGTCTTAAACAATCATGCATAGTTAATACCGTTGAAAAAAACTATTTCAGTCGTTAAAAAACCGCATGCAGCGAAAAGTTTGTTTTTTCTACTTCTAGATAAAATATCTTTCTCAAATTAATAGCTAAAACTATTATGCAAGAAAAAAATAAAAAGGCGTCTATCCCTTCGATTTTAATTATTGTGTAATGAAAAAGTTTGAGAGTTTAAAAAAATAAGCTATTTGTAATAGTTTTGTATTAATAACTATTAATTATAGTTAATTAACTATTAATATCACATTTTTACTAGCGGATGTAAAAAAGAATCAATTTTATGTTAAATCAAAATTATCCATGCAGTATATAATTTTTCAATATATATCGTTATGTTTTTTGAAAAAAAAATGTTGCGAATGATAATTTATTTATTATATAGCGAAAAAAAAAAGAAGAGAAAATCTAGTAACTAAAGGCAGAAAAAATAAAATTGTTTTGAAAAACGGGCTTTCTGATGACATGACTAAAATGTGCAATTTTAAGTCGTGTTAATGACTCTTTGTTGAAACTATTTTCCGATATTATAGTGATTATGTATAATCATTACAACTGAAATTAAGAAAAACTGAGGTAGTTATCATATTTTTTTTCTTCCGATTATTGGTTCTAATGACTTCTAATTTTTGTTAAAATTATCTTTATCAAACTTCAATGTCATTTATTAATACGATGATGAAAGAGAGAAACCAATCATTATAGAGAACTATAAAAGCAAGAATATTGTATAACTTTGCCTATTCTATCAAATACCTCTTCCATAAAACATTTTACTTTATATAAGTTATAAAACAAATTTTTTGTAGAAGTTTTTCTAATCTTCCTAATTGAGATCATTTTTTATCAAAAAATGTCGAAGTCTTAATTACATCAGACAAACATCAGAGAGCGACCAAGTGAGAATGAGTGCAAAAAAAGTGATCTCAATTTGGAAAGATGCAATTTTTTATTTTTATGTTTTATAATTAGAATAAGATCTACGTGTGAGTTCCTTTTGAATATCTTCAAACATTAGAAATCATATAAATGAACGAAGCGTAAAGAGTATACATATTCAACTCAGTTTGTAAAACAAAATTTTCGCAAAGAGACATGAAATTCTTGTCAAATTTTCTAAAAAACAAAATCGTCTTTGTTTCCACATTTGATATTCGATATGCAACACATGCCTCTAATATTACTTTTCTTTAACGGTTGAAAATACACATTTCTTGTAATGTTTTCATTTCGTAAATAATTTTCACATATAAAAAATTCGTTACACTAAAACATAGATGTTCTTCAGTTTTTCAAATGACCGAAAAATGAATAGAAATTTTGTTCTTTATTTGTCTCAAATTCTGTGCTTCAGCTTTCAGTAACTCAAAATTTATTCTTCAATTTTTTGAAAAACTGATATTTTTTCGTTCTCTGAAAAATGCAAAACAAATTTTGAGTTGTTGAGAACAAAAGAACAGAATTTGACTTCTCTATTTGGGATAAATGAAAAACAAAAGTTCTGTTAATTTTTCGATTCTTTGAAAAATTAAACTTTAGAGTGTAAATGAAAAGTTAAATATGTAAGATAAATTCATTTTTGACAAATAATAATCATTAATAGTGTCATAATTTTTATTTTGCAGACAAAGATTATCAAATTCTTGAATAAAAAAGATTTTGTTTTCTTCTCAAGTAAAATAGCACTATATGCGGTCCTGACTTATAGTTGATACAAAATTCGAATCGGAAGTTATTCTCATTTCCTATTTTACAAACAAAGTAGGATACGTTTAAGGAAAAAAAAATCATATTTAATTTTTCATGTTTTTAACTAATATAAAGAGAAGGTAAGAACTAAACCAAAATAATATTAGACATGTGAACATTTTTCTATCAAAATAACGTAAAATATAATAATATTAAAACATGAACTTCTGTACTATTTTAAATAACATTGGAATAGTTAATATTGATAGAATAGATATACGTTTATTTGTGGCATGATTACAATAATCTGCTTCACAACATAGACTAGTGCTAAATGATCCCATTTGATGTGATGCAACACAACGTTTATTACCACAGCCACGATAAACATTACCAAGTGAAACTGATTTCCAACATAAATGTTCACATTCTATTTCTTCAATGTCATCATTTAATGATGCATGACGATCGAGATTTTTACATGCGTCTGATGCATCACATTTATAACATCTTAGTGAAGATGTAATAGTAATAAATAGACACAAAATAAAGAGAATTTCATATAATAGAAACAAATGTAAACGAATTATCGACATATCTAAAAAATCAAAATATTTGAACAATTAACTCTGATTAAGTGACATTTGAGTGAATGATTGTTGTTCAACGATACTTTTATCTATCAATTAAATCATAAAAAGATAAACTCTTCGTATTATGACGTTAGATCATGGTCATGTTAGTTAATTTTTGATAGAAAGTATATATTGTGTGACATATTTTTATTCGTTGTGCAGTATCTAAACTTTTATTAAGAGCTGTTTTTACTATGGACAAATTATGATAAGTATTGAATGCTCCAATATCGATTTACGATATGCGTATCTAACTTCTATCCTTTAAACTATAGAATTAGTGAATGATCCTCAGAACAAAAGACGAACTATTCTAATTGTCGTAACACTGTACCTAATGATCCTATAATTTCTTCTATCTTTATTATTGCGGATAGTCTTGTCATTATTGTTAAACGAAAATATAAACAATTACAGATCAAGGTCGAGTTCTAAGATGAGTCCTTGAAGACATATTTTAGGAGCTCAAAAATTCTTCTTCTATATATTATTTTTAAACAATATTGTTTTTTTTTCTTTCATGCAGTGTACATATCGTATTTAAAGATGAAATTGTTAAACAATTGTATTTCATCCACTCAACTAAGCAAATCGTTTTTTTTAAAGATCTTTCTCATTAACTCACACGAAGAGAAGAAGATCATTCATTGACTGTGTCAATAAAAAGCGTTGACGAGTAAATTTACTGACTATGTAAAAAAAAAAAACTACTAAACAAATAAACATAGATGTATTGACTGGTTGTTAGCAGTCATTATTTTCTCAAAAATGAAAATATTTGTACTATTATAGAATGCAAAGTTGAGAAATAGCACGCATTTCTTATTATACATGTTATGTCGATCTATGAATGTTTTGATTCAAATAAAAAAATAGGGCACTGCATACACTTTAACACATCGAATATTTCTACTCTCAATAATTTGAGTACTGAATAAACAATTAATAAATATATATGATAAATTGATATTCTAGATCGAAAGAAGCACCGCCTTTAGATTTACTTTATTTCGTATAAGCCATTGCTGGATCAACTGACATAAATTATTGTCAAAAATTCTTTCTATTATAATTTCTTAAACGAAATGTTCACATTTTAGTCGATAATAAGTTAATATTTCAGACAAATGATAATTACATTTTTATTAGTAATAACAATGTAAATATATCATTAATTTCTGGAAACTATGCTCTACACTATGTTATTCTATTCTCTAAAACAATATTTTTAATACCAAAGTGTATAGACGAAGAGCAATAAACTATGAGTTTCTGTTTTGTTCTTGAGAAAAAGAAATAAAGATAATATATTTTCATACAGACTACTTGCCGAAAGAAGATAAAATAAGAGAAAAAGTAGTTTTTAGTAAAAAAAACAGATATCTATATGCATTCTGTGAATAACTAACTTTTTTTCTCTATATAGAACTTATTAGTCTATTATTTTTGTTTTTTAGACACTATACGGACAACATATTCGCTTAACGGTTAACGAGAGAGGGAGAGAGAAAGGAAAAGAGAAGGAAAAGAAAAGACGGAATATTGCTAATAATAGTAGAAAATAGTTTCGAAAAATACGTAATCAAGTAAATGGATCTTATCATCGATAGCTCTCATTTAACAATTTCTTCTTTTGATTAGAGAGATAGTGCCATGTCAAGTATCATAGCGATTCAACACCATATACAATTTACGCTGTCGTCATATTAACAGATTTATCCGGATCTTCACTAACAGATTGATTTAGACAGAAAGCAAGTGTTACATGTCATTAACTTTGAGAAATTCAGAACAATAATAATCGTTCAAATTAAGCAGATTAAAGTATAGAAACACCTTTCGTTGGAATATATAATCGTTGTTTACACTTTATTATTCAGTTAACATAAAATGGGCAATACTGGTTGGAATAAAAGTTCATCATCCAATATTAATGATCCATCTGTGAATTCACAATCTACAATAATTAATGATTGTGTTCGTATAAGTACTAATCATCCGGATGGTTTCTATTTTACTGGTGATACGATTGTTGGCACTGTTGAAATTCCTAGCACACTTATAAACTCAAGTAATCGAACAATACCATCTGCTAACAAAATGAATAAGACAAGATTATTAATTGAATTAGTTGGTAACGCTGTTTATTCAGCCGAAGTTGATACCGGTGCTGATAGTGATGGGCATGCTTTACACGATGTTAATGTTTGCCGTCGTCAATTTACAGTAACGCTTGAATCAAATCAACAAGAAGAAGAAACAAGTTTAGACACAATCGTAAGTTCCATATCAATAACTGATAGCGGAACTGATGATAAGAACGATTCAATGCAACAAAGTTTAACGGGTAAATTCACTGTCAGTATTCCCGATTATTTACCGCCGTCGTTAAATGATAAAAATTATCCGCATATTGCGTACTATCTTGAGTTAATGTTACTGGGAAATAGTGGATCAAGTTGGCGTGGAACAGATTTACGTTATCAAATTCCTCTCTACATTAGTTCGCGAGGATCGCATATACCATCGATGATTGATCGTAATGATTTATTTCGAAATAATATTAACAGACATGACATACAGATGACTGTAAACTTAACCCATACCTATTTTCATCCTGGTGATGCAATCGCACTTAATATCACTTACATAAATCCGCAACGTCGTTATATTCGCTCTATTAATTTACAACTTATGCAATACTTTCTTGTGGCAAATGATATTGGTGGAAAATGCTTAGAAGAAAAAGAGTGGACATTTGATACAGATACAAATACAACATGGAGCGGAAACGAACAATTACAGTTGCCCACTAAACATTTACCGGCATCCTATTCGAAAACAACAGTTGGTACCACCACTTTGATACAATGTGAGCTAGGCTATCATATTGTTGTCGTATTAAAAGAAAAAGGATTATTAACCGAAGATTTACGTGTTATTGTACCAGTTGAAGTTACCTATCATTGACTAAACATTCTTCAATGCCTACTTGTCGAAAATATTGCTTTTTTTCAAATTATTTAAACTTCGACAACAACAAAGATGTAGATGTAAACTACTTTAGCTTCTTAATAACGAAATACTAAATTATTCTAAATACAAATATGGAATATAGTTTATATAAGTATTATTCAAGCATCGGATACGATCGCACTGTACACCTCTATTCTTAACATTAGTTCGAGCTTTGTTAACTTCTAGCCACATGTGTTAGCTTCATTTTGAAACCAACTCATAGTCTTCAGCAACGATGTATAAGAAAATTTTGGAAAAATACAAACACTCTCATTTTGGCCAGTGTTTTCACCAACGATGGTAAATAGAGTCACAAAAATTTCCTTATTGTACTTTAACATTTTCAACATTTCCTGAAATTTCAACATCTGATTTTGATTTTTAATCGGGAAGATCTTAATTATTATCGCTAAAAATAGGATGAAAATAGTTTTATGTTATGATAAGCATACGTGGCAGAATATATGCATCTAGTATAAAGTCGATGCATCTAGATGTAAAGATGGAAGACGAAAAGAGGCAAGAGGTAGACGAAGAGGGGGCAGAAGATGAGGGTGAGCCGCTTCCATCTTTACACCTAGATGCATCGACTTTATATTAGATGCATATATTTTGCCACCCCTCATGTTAAGCGAACGCAAGAAAGAATTTAGATGAATTAGTAAATGAGTCATAGTCGAGAATCTCTTTTGAGTCCTGCAGAAATCTTCTAAAAGTCCTGAGATCATGAAAGGTCCGATCATATTAGCCTTGACAATTACTTGTACAAGATGGTATAATGTTCAAATGCTAATCTGGAATTAGGAAAATTAGCGAAAAAAGTGCAAAAGTCCACAGAATTTTGTTTCGAATTCTCAACTAGAGGTATGGAAGCCAACGTTGTTGTGTACGTCATTAAAATTAGCCGAGAGATTTATGAGTGAACATCAAGATTATTTATTACAGGAAACTAGATTTCCTGAACCTCAACAATATCCTACACTATATTGAATTTGATCATATAATGTTCTCGAAGAAAAGTCCAAGTCAAGCACAGTGTAATCAAGGTATGCGCGTACTCTAAATTAAGCACATGTCTTAAAAATTTCATATGCATGCGTAAAGCGTTCTGAAAGAACTGCGCAAGTTTAGTTGAATGTATCTTAAACTTAAATCATGAACTTAAGAAAAAAGAATACACTAGACACATGTGTTAACAACTTATTCTTGTAAACAGCTGTTTCATGTATTGATTTCTTAGATCTCTAGTATATCTGTTTTTTCATAAATAACTTTGACATATTTCTTTTATTTCGTGAAATCAATATGGTAGTAACAGCTTTTCTAACACATCGTACTCAACGCGTACATTCTGTGTGTGTAAAATAATTATGGTAACTTATTAAATTTAAATAAATTATACAACGTGAGATGGCGCTTGATTTCGAGTAGCGAATATGCAATTTTTTTATAACATGACAACAATAGCCATCTGAGAGGTTACTGTTGAGTAACAAGCTGAGAATGTAATGAAAATGAACGAACATTTTATTTTGCGAATCAATCTCCAAACTATGTTAGATCTCTAGAACGACTTATATATATATAATTATTCCCTTTCTACTACTTTTAGAAATTTTTTCAAGTTTCTGTTTTTCTGTAACAAATAGCCAGTACGGAGGTAAAGTAACAGGATCCGATCAATTTGACCGAAACCTTGCAGAATGCAAACAAAATAAACCCCAGTATAGTATTCTAAAACTTAAACTATCCAAAAGCCTCAAATTAATTTTGTACGAATGGTTTATATGCCGTAAAACGATTGAAGCCATGCATTCGACTCGATAGTACCGACGTTGCCCCTCCTATCAGAAACGCAAAATTGTATATAGGAAGTTGATATTACGATAAGCACAAGGTTGGACAGCGCAGACTATCTACTCTCAAAATTCATGCTGCTTTTTATCACAGCCAACGTTTCGAACGAGTTCTAACAGACAAGCCCTGAGAAATGATAGTTTAAAAACATCCATCGCAATAAAATGGATTCTTCATAAAAAAGTAGCTGAAACGTAGATAAGGAACTTATGCAGGGCGTCATACATCTCGCTTCCTGATCTAGACTTTCTTTTGCGATAACGAGCAAGATCCTCTCAAATCTGAAAGAGTTTTTGAAAGTGAGGAAGTGTGGAAAAGCATCATGACACAAAGAGAGATGTGTTACTAATTAGCACTTGCGTAATCTCCACTTCGTAGTCCAGGTTGTGGAATCTCCGCCAGAAAAACAGTCTATTTTACTTGCGTATTTGTTAGAATCTCGGCAAAAGCTAGAGATATAGAGGCGAGATTCTAAACCACAGTCATATTTTGTAATGAGTACCATTTTCTGAAAATGTCACCAGTATGAGACATAATATAGTCAAAATACCCGCATATGCGCTAACATATGCGGCACATGTCCATGAATATTAGAAATATTGATTTTTATCCCTGAAAACTTGTTTTGAGTTGTTCTCGAAAGACTTTCGACACTTCGTAGATTTCTCCATTTTTTGTTTTCATCAATCAAAGTGAAAGTTCTTAAGATTGTACTAGATCGGAGAAACGATGGGATAATGAGAAAATTAAAATATTAACTAGTTAGAAGATTCGATGGAACATACTTCCGCCAGTAACCATTTACAAACGAGAACGATAGAAAATCGTACGTAAAATGCCTAAAAGCCCCAAACGAGCACGCAGAAAATCAGAATGGATCATGCTTGTGAAGACACTAGTTGTACTAGCAATTAAAATTTCTTAGACATTTCCATGTTGTGTTATTCACAGAAGTATTATACATTAGTAGAATTGTGACTTACTTTTGTAATCTCATCCAATCTTTTCAAAACTTGATACGTATACATGGTAAAATTAATAGATAAAACGATGTCTCTAATGAGTTACTCTTATTTGTTTGAGAGTGAAGTTTTCTAAAGTGTAGATGTATGAATCAGCTACAAGTCCTTTTACATACGGCACTAATCGACACCGGCAATGTAGAAACATGTGGATTAATAATTCGAGATACTTGTCAAATTAAAACAACATCTGTTGGATATAAGGTATAATTATAAATATTAACTTCTACTAATCAAATTTGATATAATCAAAGACAAATTATTTTCAGCTTGAGCAAACAGATGCTGATACACTTGTGAACGCATTCAATAATCCAACAGTATTACGGAAGAAAGGTTTATATTTCAATGATATATACTATCAATGTATACGCGCAGATAACGAGGCAATCTATGCAAAAGAGGTTCGTGCACTTCTTGTTTAGTACTAGCGATATCTGACTCTTCCGTCTTAATAGTAGTTTGTCCCACTTTAGAACAAACGTGGTATAGTTGTTGTTAAAACAAAAGTTTACATTCTGTTTGGTACATTCAATGAACGTATGAATCCGGCTATAGCAATTGAATCTATTGAAAAACTGGGTAAACTGTTTCTACAATAACTTTTTTCTCACAACTAAATTTGTTTTTTCTACCAACAGGTGACTATTTTAAAGCCAAGGAACAATGATATTGTGTAGGATCGTTTAATACCGAATATTAGTGTTTGCAATTTTCTCTCTATTTGTTTTTAAATAAAAGCAATTTTGAAATCTGATGGTTACGTCAAGAGCAAAGAGTTTAGGTAAATAAAAGGCTGTTTCCACAAACCAAAAAAAAAACGAGTTCTGACTGAGGTTATTTATGCACACTTTGATAAACAAGGTTGTTAGAAATTCGTCCATTAAACAAAACAAAGAGAAAACTTTGAGATTAGTTTTGTTTTTGTTTGAGATATTAAATATCTAATAATTAAGAACATTTATGGAAATAACAAATAAGAAAAAAAAACTTTTTTCATCTAAAATAAAATTGTACAATAGAAAAAAACGGAAGCGCATCAACTATACAAATAAACACACACACACACATGAAACACTGTTATCAAGTTATAGCAATTGCTTTTATTGAATTATTACCTCCAAGTGCGATAGATTCTTCTGTTTTTTCAGTGTTACTTGCTCGTTGCGCTTTCTTACTTGTTGCTATTCGTCGTTGTTTTGACCAGCGATTATAACGCTTTGACGCTAAGCGATATAAAAAGCACACAGCAATTGATCCAGCAATAAGTAAAAATGTTCCTATAAATATGACGAATATGAATGGATGAAATGATGTTGAACTTGATGGTTTGTGTTGATGAAACGTGTAGACAAGTAGACGAGTGTTATGATCGGACAGGCCTAAAAATAAAACAATTTTCACAAATAGTTATAACCAGAGATAATTTGTGATACTTACAATTTGTATATGTAGTCACATCGACAACATCCACTGCGTATCGACCTTTTGCATTATTGTTTAATTTTTCAGGTACGAAACGAAACTGGAATCAATTAAAGTAGAAAATACAGATGTCAGACAAAAAACTTTATACCGATGGTGCAGAATCTACCAGTTTGCGCATATGATTACGGAAAGTATTTCTTTTAGAAAAAAAGGAAAATTTTTAAAAATAACGGGTAGATTCCACACTTTTACTTTATAGACGACATCGTGGTGATAAGGAAACAGAACTATAATTTCTCACAGATCATGATTGTCACTTGCGATACCTGAATATCTTGACTTTTTTCCGATATATTAAATGTAAGTTGAGTAAAATTCCATTGGCTTTCTTTGTTATATGTTAACGACCATTCTTTTTTCCATACTTTTTTTCTGTACATCATCAATGTTAAACTAATGTTTTCATTGCTAATACGAGAATAAAAGCGGAGAACAACTGCATCACATGCTGTTAATTTTGGACTCTCCAGGTAGGATGTCGATGTCACGTTGTCATCTTCATTGATACCAAAGTAGATGCTATTCTCATAAGGTTTTTCCGTAAATATATCTGTGGTATAGTAATTCCATGGTGCTTTTGGTGTCCATGAACACGTAGTGTCACTTGCATTACATTTGTTTCCTAGATCTTTAAGAAATAAAGTCGAAAATAATCTTAATTTGAAAAAATCTTCGGTTTCTACAGTCAACTCGCTAAGAGATTTTGGACTATAGCACTATCTGTTTCAAGGACAATAGGCGCACACATCTTCTGAATCTTTTTTTAACAAAAAAAGGTAAAAATCTGTCATTTCTAGCGATCGACAACGAGGACTTAGACATATTCCATAAAAAATTAACTTGAAAAAGTAACGTTTCAAAAAAGACTTTTTGGAAAACATATTCATCACTAAAAAATACATAATACAAAATATGTTTTTTTCAGTCTCTTCGAAATGGTAGTCAAACAAGACTATCATTTGTTACAGCTGGGTGTGACATTAGATTTACTAAGGACTTCATCGCTGATGTCCGATGACTTGTGTGAATATTCTAAAGTCGACATGTGTAATTGGTCTCGTTGAGTCTTATGATAATATTTGCTTTCCGAAAGTTGTGTTATACAAAAAATTTGCTTGACCATTCTTTTTTGAAATAGATGATAATATATTTTATACTTCACAAAACTCCACTCTTGTCTTCATACTTATCAAGTTCGACAGTTCGTATAGTATTTTATCCTATTTTCTTTCTATGACACGATTTATTATTATTATTATTATTATTATTCATAAACGGAGGATGCGTATATTTTTATTAACAGATGAGCTTATTTTTAACCATTTTTTCTTCATGAACGTCGTCAGTATATTCTATGATATATGATACTACAAATAACGCCAGAAACACTAATTAATCGTGAGTAAAATCAAATCTAACAAAAACACATATATTCAGGTTGACAGCATTTCATGTGTTCAAAAATGTTACTCAGACTGCCGACGTTGGCCGTGTTTAAGTTTTTGAAAACTTTTTAAATTTTCTAGTCAGAGAAAATGAATAGTTCTTAAATTAGACCAATTCAGATCTCTTTCAAATAGAAAGGATTAAATAAAATAATAGATTTCAATGTAAAGAAAATATTTTTCTAATATTGTTTTCTACTTTGTTTGATATGTATCGAATGAATTTAGTAACAAAATTGCCCTCGTTACCCTCTTAACATACTTTTAGTAGCATTGCCAAAAAAAAATTCTGCCCTAATTTCGCACTGGTTTAGATCAGTGCCAGAAAAATCTATTATTCTTGCATTGATGCACACCCGCGTCAAATGTCGTTTGCAATCACCGTTTTGTCTTGTCAACGACTGCGTATATAAACACTACAGTATACTTCTGGTATTTCGAATGTCTGTTTCACTTCATATTCTCCTTCTTATCAGAGAAGTACCGACGGAGTGACATATGATTACTGCATGGCAATGTAAAACTGATACCATTATCAGTGCCGCACCATAATTAATAGAATTAAGTAAAGGCAAATATAATAAGAAATAAGACGATTAATTATTAAGAATCTTATAAGAATCTTGTTAAAAAGTCATAAGGATCTGAGAAAAAAACTGATAAATCTTTTGAAGTTTTCTAGAAATCTGCTGAACTAAGAAAATATTTTTCAATGATCTCAAGTGCACAATGAGTTTGAACGAATAAAGTATTGATACTGTGAAGTAATTTTGATCAATTTCGACTAAGTTATGAACATTTTGATTTCCAGTGAAAATAGTCAAAAATGACTTATTTCACCTGATATAAGTTTTTAGTAAGTTATTGAGGTGAACAAAATTCAATCGATAACTTATGTTTTGCAGCAAAATCTTTGAATAAAACTATCAAAATAAAAACAAGAGAAAGATGCTGATGTCGATTTATGTGCAGCCAAAAGAACATTAACTACTGATGAAACGGAGTCATTATGTAAGACGCGTATCGTATAAGTGTAGTTTTGACATTGGTGGTAAAAAAAGAGGTTTAAATTTAGGTTCTGTCAATATTTTTCTTTTTTATCACTTTGTTATTCTAACTATACAATTCTTTTTTTGTTATTAAAAAAATAAATCTATATTTCTCTTAATTAGTTTGCGTACAAAATCGGAAATAGAAAAACATAAAAAAAATGTCAATTAGCTTGGAAAATCAAATACTGGAAATAAAAAAGAAATAGATTGTATATATATATTTATATTAGAAAACTTTCTCTATTTCTTTTTTTCTGCTTTATTAATTATTTTCTCTCTCTATATGTCTGTAATACTATCTAGTAGTAGTACAGACTATCTCCTTTGTTCCCTTGAAAATTTCTTCCATACTGCTACAAATTTTATTAAGTAAAATAATTTAGAAAAACTATTTTATCTTCAAAATTTTTAAATTCTATGTTCATTCTAACAAAGAAATCAAGATATGATACTTAATATATTCTCATAACTAGTTAATATCAACAAATAATTTTATATTTGAAAAAATGAACACATCTCTAAATAAGAAATCTTAATGTTTATAATCGTATGAATTCAGTTAAATTGTTTTATTCGCGTGTGATCAATCGCTGTATTAAACTGAATATTTTGAATATTAGATATATAAATAATTAAAATATATGAATCTTTGAAAAATAATAGAGACAAAATTTTATGATATATTATAAAAAAACAGAACACTTATAGTGGCTTGCGGCATATATATGGTGAAAGTATTAAAACAATTAGCAAACTAAACATATACAAACATTCACTTCACTTTTACTAATGATACTACAATTCCTTAAGGCGTAAGATATTTCGTTTGATAAGAAATAAATAAAATATAATTCTTTATGAAAATGATTGAATTAAGTCAACCAACAATTATTATTTCATTTTTTTCTTTCTCTCTTAAACAAAAACCACATTGACGACTTATTAGCACTATTCATCTTTATACATGAGAATAAAAAATACACAAGTAAGCAGAATAGACTTGTAAAAAAAGAAAAAAGGTATTGTTATGTCAAGTACGCAAAGGAATATAGATAGTTAAAAAGTCTCAAATATGACAATTTAATAAAGAAAATAATGAATGAATCAAAATGTGTGATCATAGTTTAGATAAGATATTATTCACTATACAGGACAAACTACATCTTTAAATATCAGACGAGATAATTGCATTACCAATCATTGACAGCGGGTTTTTTTCATCGAAATTACGTAGTATTTTTTGATAAAATTTTAATTCAAATTATTTGTGATAAAAACAAAGTACGGTAACATCAGTGGTCACTTATTTACATCCTTTTCAATATCCAAACTATAAAGAGAGTGTAACTTTTTAGGACATTTTTGAGGAAAAACTTAAACCCGTTCTATAACCAGGTGAGTCTACTAGTATTCTTCTTTTTTTTTTTTATTGAATCGCTTATACAATAGAATTTCAGGTCAATATATCAACGTCATTAGAAAGAGACGAGAAAATTTGTTTCTGATCAACGTGTTAACAATTTTTTTCTTAATTATTATTCATAAAACATGTCAGTGAACAAATGAAGATTAATGATGATATTCTCTAGAGTTTATCTAAAGATAAAGAAGTGTTTCTAATGGAAGAAAATGAGTTAAGACTGACGTACAAATTGAGGTCATAACAAATTGCGTAGCATTTTTGAGTACTTATTGAACAGACTTCTAATCAAAACAACAAAAAAGTGCATATTTGGACACTAAACAAAACAACTATATACATCCAAATGTACATTCAAAATATCCAAATTCAGTAGCAACAGCAAGAAAAATAAGAATATATAAAACAGAAGGATGACGTACTTGTTTGTGCTGTTATTTCAGAACATAGAAATGATAAAACAATCAACAATGGAATATAAAACAACTTCCATAAATAATCATTGTATGTCAAAACTATTTTCATATTTTCCTTTTTCTTTTGAACAAATAGATAAAATAATTATTTAAAATATATTTTTTCATAAACCAATCAGTGCTATTAGTGACCGTATCGATCTTGTTCTGTTAAAAATCAATCAGATAGACTTATATCTGTTTTTGGACGGTTTCGATAAAAACAACTGACGTCCAACTGACTACAAACCGTTTATGTATAGATTCCTTCCAAAATGTATATCTTACATTTTGAGGAAAAATATGTCGTTGAATTTTTCTTTTTTTTTTTTTGTGTTCCTCTCAATCTATTTTCTTTCTTAAACAGATGAGGTCAGAGAAAAAAAAGAAGTAGAGAAAAAAATTGATCATGATCATTACACTCTCCTTTGTTTACTGCCTATTATATACATTAGGCTCGTGATGTGTACAATGTGCATAGAGACACTAAGAAGAAATAGAAGAAAAGATGTTGTAGTAGTAATTTACGGACAAAAAGACTAAAAAGAAAGGCGCGTTAGTATTCTACATTCAACAACATCTAATTTAACATGAGAAGGACAAGGAGACAATGTAAACTGTATCAATAACAATATCCAACTATACAGCAGTTTGTCAAGCAGCTGTTTTTCACATATTAATTAAATAATTTTTCAACAGTATGAAACATATTCAAAAAAAACGTTCCTGAGTAGAACGGTTAACTCCAATTGTTTTGATCATAAATCTAGGAGTAATATAGATTGAGAAATACGAAAAAATGTTTTTCTTTTTATAAATTCACTTGATCTGAATTAATATTTGATAAAGACGAACAACTTATTTTTTAGTTTTTCTACTAAACTTTTATTGAACATGTTATTTATCGTTGTATTAGTATCCTCAAATATTTATTTATTTATGAGAAGTAGTGTACTAATGTAATTTGATTATTTTCTTTAGTTGAGTTGCTCTATATAGTGGTTTTTTAATCACTACTTAGATGCTAACGATAAGATGAAATGCTTTTCAACAAAACATTGTTGTCTATATGTCGTGCTATTTTGCAATTAGATGCTAGAATGTCTCTTAGTTAAAACGAAAATAGTTGTTGTTACCGCTATTCCTTATTTTAATCAATAGTAAATGTTTGTTTTTATTTAAATGAAACCTATTTTCATTGTTGAATTAAGTTGCGCACAACTTTACACTATCTGGTGTTGAAATTCACCGGACAGAGTTTGAACTCAACCGTTTATGGTACAAATCAAACCATAGATAAAAGTTTTAATATTATATTATTTTTTCGACTCGAAAGTCCTAATTTGACTATTTCAGCTAAAATACATTCATCCACACATAACTTAAAATACTTACGATCTTGCACGGACAAAGAGAGCAAAAGAAGAGTTAGCCGTGAGTGACATAGACTGGAGATTTTTTATAGGATAGAATATATATAAAAAATGCACAGAAAATCATTATCTTATTTATTTAAACAAGCTTTCAATCTTATCACAGACCATCATTATTAGATATTATGACTTATGTCCAAACTACAACAAAAGGTTAATAGATTTTGTCAGACAAACTATCATAATAGGCCAGATAAGCATATGATATTTTCTGTTTGTTTAAAATTTGTGCACTCAGAACTACTATACTTTCTTGATAGAATTAGTCATTAGTATTCAAAGATAAAATTTTCCATTAGAAATAGCGAAAAATGATCAACTACAATCTGCAGTTTATAGAAAGCCAACAAATACTGATGTATTATATATATATATATATATCCTTGGAAAGTAATCGTTTTAAAATTGGTATGCATGCATGCTTCAAAATCTTTGAGAATCAACGTTTCAGCTTACTCGTTTCGGCATTCATCTAAATTACGCCTGATACCTGAAAAACAGAAATCTCTCATTAAAAGAGTTTTAACGCGTCATTCAGCGTTTGTTTCAAAAAAGACCCTATATCGAGCAGTCTGAAAGAAAACTGATTTTAACCGGAGTTTGAAAAAACTTACACACGTGAAAATATTTTGACCGTGCCCGTTTCCGATCTGAATAATTTGGACCGATTACATCGATGATTCTAAACTTCATCTAAGTCAGCATCAGCATCCTCTTCTACTGTAAAAGATGATACTGATCAGCATCCTGACTTTGATGAAGAAAGAAGTTCTACACTTATATAACATTGATCCTGATAAATTGGACACAGTGGAGCATAGAAATGAAGACGAGTAATTAAAGAAAGCTCAGTAATACATGAAGGCTATGCAAGGCATGTACATAAATTGATAGTGTTAAGATAAACAGACTCATCATATTGCGTACTTATAGTTAATGACAAGTTTTTCTACAAAATAAACACGACATCATTTACCATTGTTTTGACAGGAAAGAAATAACGTTCCACGTTTTACACAATACCAAAATACTAGACATTTACTTTCTCTCGTGACTCCACTTCTGTTTACTGCTAAGTAGGAACTGTCTAATAGAATCTGACGTGCCGGAAAGGAGAAGGGGAAAACTCTACTTCTGGTATGTTAAAATGTGGGAAAGATTACAAGTTTAGAACTAAGCATGTTAAAGAATTTAACGCTGCAAACGTACCTAGACCATCAATTGTTAGTTCTGTATCTATTGTGAAAGACCTGTACCACTTGCATTATTCTTTTCACCAACGACTAATTCTGATGCCAAGCCACGTCTTTTTAACAACGTTAATAAACTACCTTCTCCTTCGTGACCAATTAAATGGCTCAAATAAGACTCGGGCTAAAAAGAAAGAAAAAAACGTCAGTCAAAGTAGTAATAAATTTATTAAAACTAATATAAAAATATCAATATTCATAGTACGTCGATGTGAAGCGTAATAGTGTACGTAGCTGTTTTATTCGTCCACGATCACAGTTAAACGTGAGAATCGTCGATATCGATGGCAGTAAAGTCGTTTCTAAGGAAAATTGTGCATATTTGATGACAGAAAACAAGCAAGAAAAGGACAACTACAGATACTTACATTTGCATAATAAACATCTTAATAATCAGATACAGGCCGTGTTATGGTTATATGACGATATTGTTTAACTGGTACAACATAGCAGATTGTCTAAATCAAAAAGAAAGTTCAAATTGGAAAGAGTGTTTTCCTGTTTATCTGTCATTTACTTTTACCATATGGATCATTGGGATATTTTTTCATTGGAAAATTTTGATTTGGAATATCTTTAAAAATCTTAACAACCAAATTTTGTAGTTCATCCAATGCCTCCACGAATAAATAGAAAGGTCTTTATTAGTGTTTGTTTGCAGAATGAGTTCTAAGGGCAGTATGTGAAAAGAAATACTTACGAATAAATTAGAGGTTGAATTGAAGTAAACTGAATTAAGTTAAATTAATTTAAATTCAGCAGCCAAAAAAAAAAGAAGTAGAAAACGTCCACCATCATCATTATCGATACATAACAACAAATAAATAAATAAATAAATAAAAATAAAAAACAACAAGTTCATCCTCCATGGACGATATATATGACGACAATGAGAAGAAGGGGAGGATGAACATTATCCAATGGGTGGAAGAAGTGGGTGGTGGAAGTTTATTGGTTTTGGTCGAAAAACCGACCAGTGGTGTCAACTGGACAAGAAGAGTACTGTATTTAGTAATACTCTTCACACAGAAGTCCAGGCTGTTCATCACTGTTCGGATGTTCGGCCATAAGCTGCCACCCACTTCCTGGACGGTGGTGTTTGCAGAAACAGACGCCGTTCCGGACTGCGTCTGCTTGAACGAGTTCGCAACGGCGTCTGCTTCTGCAAACACCATCTACGAGAAAATCGCTAACTAGTGCCTTGATCATATGCGACGAAGAGGATATTCTAGAAAAAGCCGTCGCGATTCGTTTCTTCTCTGGCTCCAACTCTCTCTTTGATGGCTTCAGATAGAACTCTTCATGCTCCATCGAATGCATATCTTACTTTTCAATTTTGACAGAGTCATCAACGAGAAAATCGCTAATGCCTTGACAACCGTTAATTATTAAAATATGTACAATGTTAGTCATTCTGGTGATAATTGGCGGTTTATTCAGTAATATATTATCAATTATCACATTTTCACAGACAAAAACACATGAATCCGGCTGTGGTTATTTGTTATTGTTATCAATTGTCAATCAAATTAATAGTATTTGGTGCACGATACACTCTAAAAAATAATGCGACTTCTAGGAAGACACATAAGTCGGATCCCAAAAAGCCGCATTTTTGTATCTTCTCTGAAGACACATGATGTGACTTTACCTAGCAGTCACTTTATAACGTCTTTGTTCTAGTCACATTAAAGACACGTAAGTCGGATCCCATTTAGTCGTATTTTAGCGCCTTTTTCGAAATCGCTTTGATGTGTCTTCTAAAAAAGAAGCATTAAAAGGATTTTTGTTCCTGTCAAGAATTGAACTCAGTCTGAATTTTAGTGCATTTTAAAGTTAATAGCAATGACACAGAAGCGTCCGCATTAGTTCGACGGACACTTGACGATGATGGTAATATTGCGAAGAAAAATGAGTTTGGTGACCTTAGATATGTCAAAAAGACTTTGAAACCCAGTGTATGCATAAGACGAGTAGAAATGTTTCTGTACCGCATAGTATAAGTGGAAGTTGTCAATTAGAATGCATGACACATTAACATAGAACACGGCTTCATTTAATTAAATACCAAAGGAATGGGAGATTACTGTTGGATAAAGATTCTCTGATTCAGAGAGTTTGTATTCCAGAAATAAAGTGACGAACACAGAAGGGTGTATGTGTACAATTTTTAACGTTATTATTGATAGTTTTTTCTTTTTCAGAAAGTCAGGTAGCGTAGCTGAACGACATATTGAAAGGCTTAATATTTTCTCTTACAAGCTGTTTTACATCTCAAAATACTTCAAAAACATTCATTCGTATTCCTTGTCAAGGGTACCCCCGCCCTCGTTTTTGCAGAAAAGTTTTCCCTTTAACCTGAACATAGCCTAATGTAGAGGAAAGTCTGGGCTATAAAATAAGACCATTCACAGCTCTCCATGACCTTCCTTGAAAACATCATGAGTTTTTAAGTTTTTCATTCAAAGCCTCCAAAATCTCAGTTTTTTTTAGGTTCGTAAATTTTTCTATATATTCAAAATTTTTCTTATACATAGCATGATAGAAGAAAGTATGTTCTTCAAACGAGATTTTTAGAATGAAAAACTGGTTTTTCAAACAAGATTTTTAGTATTTTTCGAATATCTCAACAAGGAAAGTATATTTTTCGAAAAGAAAAATAACTAACCTGAGATAGAATCGGAGGTACCTGTGGTAAAATTTCGAGCTAGATCGGACCATTTTTCGAGGGGTCCTAATGTGGTTGTCCTAATGTGTGAAAAATGCATTTTTCCAGAAAACCCATAGAAGAATGTCAGAATACTGCGCAAAAATACTTCGATTTTCTTTTTCGATGTTCTACCTATGGTATAAATCTCACCCCGATCCGACATCGGCTTCCCCGATTTCCAAGAGGGTCAAAAAAGAGGAGGATATACTTAAAATGGCTACTTAAACGAATGAGTCCAAAATTAAACTAGTGATGTTTTGTGGGACAAGCAATTCTGTAGAAGATGCGTAAAAGTACAGTTCTTGCTCAGCCATGTCTTATCACGGACGGCATGGCATAGTGGTTATGTTGTTCGTCACGTACTGCAAACGTACTGTGTTCTAGCCTCGGCTCCGCTAGGTCATGTAATAACCTTGAACAGACTACTTATGTCTTAGTGTCTCGGATCACCGATCATACTTACTACGCTGCGACATAGAATACAGCTCCTCTGGCTAGTTCCCGTAGCTTTCTGAAAAGCTAGTATGTGATTAGTAATTGTGCGCTCAAGTAATTGGGTAAAGGAATTCTGCGTCAGAAAATTGACGATCATCTATCAGTTTAGAGCACTACATAGACGTGACCGCTTATGACCAGTTGCAATTCCAATTTGTTAATGGAAATTGACTTTTTCCGAACTTTTCACTACCAACTGAGTTTTGTAGAGCAAATATTTTTTATAAGATGAGCTACCCAGGACGTCGAAAACGGTGTAATTCATTGCCAATTAAATGCTATTTAATACGCCATTAATGAGCATTTAAATGGAATTTTTATGACATTTGGCCCAGTTTTTAGGCCGTTTTGTGCCATTATAGCTGGGAACTTTTAAATGCATTTATTTCGCATTTTTTTAAATGTTAGAAAACGGTCAAATAACAGGCATTTAACTGCTGCCAGTAACCCTGCTGGACACATTTTTTTGTCATTTAAATATCAATTTTTAGACCGTTAGAAAATGTGAAAAAAATATTATCTGAAACCTGAGGTACTATCACCTGCACCGACCCAAGAACCACAGACTACTTCTTCGAGGCAAGTTTCTATGACTCGAATAATTGAAGAAGAGACATACTCTAAATAATTTTTGGAAAATCAGAGTCATTTATACTAGTCATGACGGAAGAATAAAACGGTGAATGACTTGGTGATCATAACCTGGCTGCCAATTTATGATTAGTCTTTTGCCATTTTGAAATGGAGAAAAAACTGCCTCAAAACGGACACATAACAGGCACATTTATTTGGCATTAGTTAACGCGGTCTAATAAATGGACGAAAGTGCCATTTAACGGTGTCCGTAATACGACATTTTTTCGGACATTGACTGTAATCTGGCATTATTTTCACTGTTATTCCAAAGTCAAGAAAAAGTCGTTATAATGACTGTTAAATGCCAATTTTCATTCGATTTTTACACAATTAACAGGTCATTTTTTGGCATACAGTTAACAGACTGTTAATGGACAATTAAATGCCAGTTTTCGTCGACCTGGGTATGAAGGCAGTATTTATCCGAGAGAGAGTGTACATTGAATTTTTGTCTAATTGACCCGAAAAACATTTCTCGTTAACCCGAATCCAACCCCTATTCGATCCTGCCCAAGCAAACATCACCTATGGGAAAAATCTAGATACATTTCGTCTGGAATCGGGCGATACATGACTAGTTGCCATTTAGATTACTAGTTGGAAAAGGGACTTTTAACTAGATGTATCTACATGTGCAACTAGCAATAGTTAAATCGATCGTTGCAACTAGAAGAAATCTAGCAATCGCACGATTACTCGATTTCCACTGTCGTTACCCAATAGTTGCAGTCGAGTAAAAATCTACTAATCTGGATGAATCGGGCGATACTAGCTTTTTTTTTGACGCTTGGGTGTTTGTGAGTGGAGTATGCTTCTTATCTGGATGGTTAGCATAAATTAATATTTATATTTCTTGTCGGTTTCTCTGATAATATTCTCGAAAAAATGCCTGGCGTCAAAACATGACATCTATGGTAATCTTAATGGAAGGATGTTCATGCATACATTCATCATATGTCGTCAGTCAATAAAAAGTAAAAAATAATGTACTGACACAAGTATTTTGATGACATAACTTTCCGTTCTACCAAAGTATTAAATTTCAGCTGCGGTCTTTCCACTGGATCCCGATCTATGGAGTACAGCGGACTTATGTTTCATAGCTTCTAGTTGGATTTGTTTTTAATATATTAATAAAACGGTGGTGGTGCAACCGTTATGCACTGCCGAGGCGAAAAAATATCGTTAGAAATGGCGTGGAACACGCGTTTTCTCTGAATGCGTTAGCGAACAATCGTTAAAAGAGCTGTTTAAACGCGTTTTTTGTCGTTCAAAACTTCAGAATAACGCGTTTGTTACCTGAATTAACCATTTTCTGGCTTATTTCTCGAATGTGTTTTCTAACGACGTTAAAATAATATAATTTCTAATTTTCTTCTTTTTGTAAACTCGTCTAGAAACGACATGTTAAAACGCGTTTCAACGATCATTTTAACGTCGTCAGAAAACGCGGCCAACAAAAACGCCAGAAAACAGTTAGTTCAACAATCGTTAACGAACAGGTCGTCGACGAACGAGTTATTCTAAAATTTTGAACAAAAAACGCGTTTTAAACGGCTCTTTTAACGATCGTTCGCTAACGCATTCAGAGAAAACGCGCGTTTCATACCGTTTCTAACGACGTTTTATTAATATATTAAAAACAAACCCAACTAAAAGCCATGAAATATAAGTGGCCATTGGTACATAATCAATAGTACTTAATGTGATAAACATCAACAGGATGTGAACATATTTAAGTCAATAAAATCCACGTTTTAAACTATAAAATAGAATTAGGAGACTAGTGCCAATACGAATGAACCAAAGGAGTGGGGAATAAATTACTTTGAGATCATATATTTTGGATGGGTCTAAAAATGAAACATGGGCTATTTGTACAACAGCTTTTTTAAATTTTTTATATGATTCTTGCAGGTACCAATAAGAAAAGACAAAAAAAACAAAAGTATTTTGCTTACTGTACACTAAGAGAATAAATTAGAAAAGAGCTCTTAGCAGAATATACAGAGTAAAGTGTTCGGAATAGAATGGCATAAGTTTCTAAAAATCTGGTTTAGTATTAATGGAGAACGCTGCTACTGTTGTTACTTGTAATCATTATTTTGAAACTTCTCGCTTTGGTTACACTTCGTTAGACCTTGTATGAGTTACTTCTACTGGGGTCCTACCATAAAGATCACCGTCTGTATCTGGTTCATCGAATTGACAATCTGCGCCTATAATGAGAGAGTAAGTTCTCAGTTAGTGATCATAAAATTTATTTTCGTGTCTGAGTGGTTTCAAAGCATGTCAAGGACTTATATCATCACAAAAATGAATTTGTAAGAAGGGAATATATAGGTATAAAACGGTAAGCAATATACACTGTTAAAAATTTTTACGTTAATTTAATTCATCACACATTTTTCAAAATGTGTGAAAATATATCAGAAACGTTATATAACGAGTAAATCTCATTAAACATTTTTTAGGTTGATAACATACGACTTTTCTTTCTTACTTTTGTCGGCACTTGGTTGTCGTGTGATCGCGCGTGGAGTTTTGGGTAACGGACAGGGAAATGCTCTTCTAATAAATCGAAACGATATTGAAAATGCTTTCTCCGATAATGATTTATGTATTAGATCTTTCACTTCGTCAAAATATTCTTCGTCTAAATCGAGATACACTTTATAGGTGTCATCCCAAAGTTGAATACATAATTTTGTGAAATCGATTTTTAATGTTCTACCAAGTATATCAATTAAATCTCCATACGTTGAACCGTTCGCAAAAGTGATCGATTTCCAGTTGTGATTAAAATAGACCAGTGCATCCAGCGCCGACATCTGAAGATCGAAATGAATGGAACAGCTATTTACGTTAATACGACTAAGTGCGCATATACCTGAAGCGTATAATGTGGAACTGCTGTAGCCTAGATATACAATTCACGAACGGAAGCGTTCGTCAGGATATTTAAAAGTAGGGATAGATATTTTCAAAAAACATTTTATTTCTTTACTGTGGAAAGAAGTATAGTTATGAACAGGTTTTTACCTACTAACCAGTATGTTTTTCCAAGTAATTTCGTGGTTGGAAAGAAGAAAAATGAATAATAAAACGTCTCTTTCCAAGTATTCCCGCATCTTTAAGAACAAGAAAGAAAGAACTTTTTCTTTTTTGTCGTCATTTTGTGCGTAAAGAAAATTCAGAAGGAAAAGTCAAAGGAAATGACATGCGTCACTTGGAAAGTGAATATAATATAAATAAGAGATGTCCACAACAGAAAAGCTTCTTTGCTGATTTCACAAACACAATAACACAGTAAGTTGGATTCTGCTTTTTGCTGATGAATCGTGTTAAATGCGTCCTTGTAAAATTGCATGAACATCCAAGTACCAAAAAATGTGAAGTCTATGATACGGACGCATATCAGCAATTTTTGGATCGTCTACTGTGGAGATTCAGTATTATGGCATCTTACGTTCTGATTATCCAGTTTTTTGAACCTACAATAAAAAGATGGTTGGACGTCGATGGTGAATCATTCAATGATGTTAAATTCCTAGTATACTCATATGTGCCGCCGCCTTCAACAGATCCATCGTCGCCACCGTTCATCGTAGAATTGGAGATTCATCTTAAGTCTCAATTTTCTGAATCTGCACACCTTCTACTAGACAGCAACTTCAATTCTCCGACAATACAGGACTTATGTAAGTTCTTTTAATTTTTTCTGTCTCGTTTTTTCTTCTGAGAGCAGAATCACTGCATAATACAGCACAGCCTTCCTTTCCTCTCGTATCCATCAAAGAGGAGATAATATCACAGAGCAATTGTGTAGTATTATAGGAAAAAAACCCAGCGGTAATGATTATTTTTTAAATAAATCGAGAACGAAAGACGATAGACCTGCGGTTTTCAGATCACAACAGACCCCCAAAGTAGACACTTTGGGACGTACACCTATGAAAAAAATCAGGGCTCCCGGTTAGGTTTACCATGGTGTACCATTCGAAGCAAAATCCGAAAGTTTACTGTTTCCAAACTATACAATGAAATTTTTCAAATTTTCAAATTTTCATGAAATTTTCAGATAGGCTACAGAATGTAGATCGAGTCGAAAAAATTACTTGCGGCTTCCACTTTATGACTACGATTTTTTAGCGGGTCTCTGGAAAAGCTTCCACGGAACCAAACCTCAGATCCGATTTTTTCGCGCAGTACCGCATTCTACGATCTCTGCTAATCATTTACTACAAATCTGAGTCTTTTTGGACGAGAAATGAGTGAAACATATGGGTTTTAGTTTTTGACAGTGATAGACGAAAAACCGGATTTTCGCCAAATTGACTTTTCTGAAGTTGTGGTTGAGTGGGGAATGAAACGAATATCGCCACTATGATCATCATGGTCGATTATCTATGATCCACTTGTTTCTGAGATTCCCAGACGTGTCTGGAACGAGATAGGTGTGCCCTCGGAAAACATCTGTATCTCCGTAACCAAAGGAGATGGAGACCTCGGCCTTGCATT